>BQNB010062891.1:19307-35902 GCA_026074375.1 Tanacetum coccineum
CCAACATCAGTCCCGGTAATTTGGTTGTCATTTGCAAACCGTAACTCCGATGAAGCTCAAACCAGCGAGCATAGTTAGATATTTGAGTCCTCTACAACTTTTAGTTTTACATATTTAGGGGTTACTATACAAAAATCTAGAGATAATAGCCGTTTACTACAGGTGTGCAGAATCTGCGCACCTTTGCCATTTCGGCTATAACTAATTCATCCGACGTCGAATCGGGGTGATTCAAACGGAAAAATGATCACAAGACATAGGGCTACAACATAGTATTTTTTCTTAATACTCAAAGCCTAATGATTTTGCCCAGATTCTATGTTTTATCACGAGTCAGATTCTGAAACTATAATTATGAACGAGTTTAAGTGGTATCGGGTTTGCTAGGGTTTTCATGATCTAATTCTTGTACATTGTTGTTGAAATGATGAAATGATGATGGAATGTGAATTGTAATGTTGTAGTTTATGTTTCTACAACTTATTTGAGTAATGATTTGGGTTTACAATGGATAAAAATCAAGAAACGGGTCATGGTTCAGTATTTTGCTCGGGTTAGGGTTTCTGGGTTTTGAATTAGGGTTTTGAGTGTAAAAATATATAGGAGAGCTTATGAATAGAATAATTAGGGTTTACACATTGTATATTGAGTGTAGTAGCTTGTACAAAAGTGGTGGTGAAGAAACTAGAATGAAAACGGAGGTAAAACGGCTATTTTTGGAGATCATGCTTAATGACTTGTATATTGAGCTTTTAAGGACTTGTACTTTGACTTGGAGGGAGTTTATATTTCAAATGAGATGTTATATTACTTGTACATATGCTTTAGTAGCTTGTACATTCACTTTAGATATTAACTTTTCATGGAATTTAGGGTTTTAGAGGTATACGATAACGGTTTAAAGCCCGTCTTGATATAATGTTGTAAATGGTACATTATATGAGTAATGTACTTTGTAAAAATGATATTATGATATTGACTTGACATGTTATGATGTTTTCTTGACATATATGAAGATAGGATTGACATAGGTAGGTTGCGTGAGCTCGTCTACTTTAGTTATGTAAGTTACATGACATACTGAGATATTGACAATGCAAGTAATGTAATAAAGCGAAAAATTTCCCCGTACAATTGTGATAATAGAAAAATAGGTTTTGCATTTGATGAAAATTCTTGGGTTGTTATAGTCTCCACCCCTTACAGAAATCTCGTCCCGAGATTTAATTGAAAGTTGTAGTGAATAGATGTAGGTACTGGGCATGAATTTAGGTTAGGCTAATCAAGGTTACAAGTCCACGTGTGTGATGCATTTATAATTATGTTGCGCACCATAATTATAATTACCTCCTTTCACACGTCTACTTATTTCCAAGACCACACATCTTGATGACAGCCAATAGAATTTCTCTAGATTCTGATTGAACCTGGGTGGATGGAATACTTCGATTTACGAAACCTGTGGGTTATGGGCCTACCATGCTTCTGCTGCGCTACTGTGATCGTAAAGAATCGTTATTCATTAACCTTTAAAAGTCAACATCGAATAAGAATGCTATCACAAGTCTTTGTCAAAATTTTCATACCTAGTGGTATTGAAATCATTTGGCATTGTATAGATTCTTGTGTGTTTCCTTGTTATTATGTTGCAGAATATAACAGAGAATTTTAGAATACGGAGATCATGGAATGAGTGATGTCAAGGAATGATTATGAATTTGTAAGAGAGTTGCTAATCACGTGAGATACAGATTTGGAAATGAACAGATATTGAAGGTAATAATGGTAATAATGATAATGATTAAGGAATTGTTTGTACAAACGGATTGAAAGAATTTGTTTTGTACGTATAGTTTTTAAACTAAAGCCAATTTATTTAATAATTTGAGTCACTTACAAAGAGAAGCTTCCAAATCCTTGTAACTGAGAATTTATAAATTCATAGTTCTGAGATTTATAATTTCCTTATATCAACACACGAAGACAGTGACACACACAACACACACATTCTCTCTCTCTCTAGATGATCATAAATCGTCTAACCTAAGCATAAAAACACGATAGGTAATGTGTAGAAAAATGATATGATCATGAATGGTTAGATAATGTTGAGATGTTGATTGTACTAACGCCCATATAATCGAGAATGATAATTTATGTTGCAAAGGTATGATGAGAGTATTCAGAGTTTGAACATAATAGAATCGATGGAATTGACAAATGATGTCCAGTTTTGATATCATCAGATAACAAGATGTAATGAAATCATTACTTCATTATTTCATGGATAACTTTACATAAGAACTTTACATATGAAAAAGAGTTGATACTTATGTTAAGTATCTTGTAGTAGGATAAAAGTAACAAACGACGAGGATTGATGATTGGGGTTTTTAGATTGAAGAAGATTCTGATGAGAGTTGAATATCCTCGAGAGTGGTTTTTAGGGTAGAAATCCTAAAGTGAACAAAAGCAAGCTTGGCTCTAAGTATGCTTTCTTGTGGCCCTGTTGTTTTTGCAGTACTTGGTCTGGTGACCTATCTTGTTACAAACCTGACACTTGACACTGCAAGGTCCCGTGTGATGTAGTCTACATCTCTTACACAAGGGAAGGTTTCCAGCATATCCATTGGTGGCAGTATAAGTTCTGAAGGTTTCTTGTCTTCTATTCTGCTGTCGATGGTAATCATTGTTACGGTTGTTATTGTTGTGGTTATTCTGATAGTTGTTGTTGATGATGTTTCTCTCATCCTCAAGCTTTTGTTTGCGATCATTGGTTTCTAGAACAGAATCACGCTTTATTATTTGATCCATTAATCTCTGGGCTATGTTGATGGCTTCCTCCAAAGTTTGAGGCTTCAAGGCAGTAACAATTTCCTCTACTATACTTCTGGGTAACAACACACACACACACACAAGACTTCCAACGAATTCTGGCATTTGTACCATGTTGGGCAATAAGGCGGCTAATTCTGGAACACTCTCTCTCTACAGTAAGGTCCTTAAGAAACATTTCCTTTTTACAACCAATTGTAAAATTCGTCGTTCCATTTTCTTGACTTTAGTCGAGGGCGCGCGTACTAATTGGTTAAGAGTCTTTTAATTTTCGGGGGGGGGGGGTGTGGTGGTGGGGGGTGGGGGGGGGGGGGGGGGGGGGGGGGGGGTCCAGGTGATCCGATTGGCTAGTTCTTCAGTTAGGTTGGGCGATGAATTCCACCAAGACAAGGCATCATCAGTTAAAGTACCGGTAGCATATGTCACTTTGTTTTCTTCGGCACAGTGGATATGAGAAAATACTGATTTAGTCCGCTCACAACACACGACAGAGGCTAACTGCTCCTTCCATACCACACAAACACACAAGAAAGGTTGACAGCTAACGAACACATTTATAGTTTTCTCACACTTCCCGTTTTTGCTACAGGAGTTCCAGTAGGTCCGGTGTTCCTATTGGGATTACTATCACTTGTCATTGATGCAGCTTGTGCTTTCAGAGCTGAGGAAATGACATCATTAATTAGTTGCTGGATGGCAGCTAAAGTTATGGCTGGTGTTTTGGATGTTGACGTCCTTTTGGGAGGCATTCTATCAACGCGTAGTAAGAATGACACACAACAAGTTATGAAAGTAAATACTATAAAAGAAAATGAGATGATTTATAATGCTTAAAGAAGAAATGCTTATTTTTTTGAAATTTTTACAGCACTTTTGGTTATGGTAAGAATCATAAGACAAGATTAATGATCGGGGGATGTTGTGGGAAGATGGATGATAGATGTGGAGGGAGTAGGTTTTTTTTTTGAAGGTTAGGTAATTAGGGGGGTGTTGCCTTTAAAATAACTTGCCTTCTACTGTACATGATCAAGATATTGACAAGCGTTTTTATTTATACCACACTGCCCATGCTAGATAAAGCTAGAAACTTTTTCTAAGAGGAGTTGAGTTGATTATGAGCAGTTGGATGACATTCCTAAAGATCTTCCTGATTCCGTTTGGTGCGGAGCTTGGGATTTTGTTCCTCAAGGATTTGGTTATAGATTGGAAATTTCATGTTAGGGTTCAATGGCATTATGAAACTTTGGAACTTTTAAAGAGTATGGTGGTATCGATAAGCGTATGTTAAGATTATAATTGGTGAGTGATGTTTTAGGTAAACTTTTAAGTAGGATGGATATGACTATATGAAGTAATGAGGAATTTTTATAAGGAGGGATGTATAGTTGTTATTTGGTTGGTGTTTTTTTAGGAGATAGTGGGAGATGGTGGGTTGTATGGAGTATGATGATATGATAATTTTTAATTTATAATTTAGTGTGGTGGTTGTGGTTGTTTACGGTGTTTGGGGGGGTTTAAAATTGGTTGGGGGTGAAGGGGGTTTGTGTTTGTTGTTAGTGGGGTGGTTTGTTGGGTTGTGGGGAGTTGTTTGGGGGAGGATTGTTGTTTTTTGTGAGTGTGGGTTTGGTGTGGGTTGGGGGGTTGTATGGTAGGGTGTATTTGTAGGATTGTTGTGTGAGGTGTTTTGTGGTTGGATGTATTTTGGATGGTAGGGAGATATGTTGGTTGTGGGGGTGTTTGGTGTTGTAAGGGTTTTATTGTGAGGGTGTGTGGAAGTTTGGTTTTTTTGAGGAAATGGTTGAGGGTTTGTTTGGAAAGTGGTTAAGTTATAAAGTTAATAATATTCATAAGGATAAAAAGATCCTCAATATCGGAATGTAAGCGATTGGGAGATAGACATCTTCTAATAACAACCTAATTTGTAAATAACATTAGTTAATTTATAAATACACACTTATAGAATTATCTTAACATACTTGTTTCCGAATAAAAAATGTAGTGGCACGGAGACCTTGATGGCTGAAAAAATGAAATGTGGTTATAGTTAAGGTATTGACTTGTTCTCTATAAACCATGGCGCATGATACCATCTGTAACACCCCCATTTTTAACAAAATAGCAAGGGAAGCTAATCTGGTAAGTAACTTCATGGAAACAACAATCATAATCAATATAAAATGACAAAAGAGACGTTTGTTCATAAGATACGTTATCATCATTTCAAATCAGATTTTACAAAGTCAGGTCCCAAAATCTAAAAACATACATGTTTTGTTAATGATAACAGTTCAGCCATCTTCGAGTCCATGCCCCCCCCTACTACTTCGTACGCCGCAACTTGCTCAATTACCTAGATAAACAAGCTAAAAAAAAATCAACCCAATGGTTGAATTGATATTTCATAGGTTTGATATAAACAGTTTGAATACAAGTAATATTATAATAATTGTATAAACACAATTATTATGAAAATGATATTGTTATGATCTTGGGTCATGTTATTATATACCCTTAATGATAATATCAGCAAGAGAACATAGTAACAATGTAATTATCACCCTTATTGCCTTGTTTTGTCTGTTGGTCTTGTTCTCGTAATGTCATCAACACATTATCATCCAAAGGTCAATTTACGACTCGTATAGCCATAATAGCAACATGGAGTTTACAATCCAAAGTCGAAATTTAGAACGACTTCGGAAGTCAAATTTAACGACGTGAAGGATTTATTACTCTATACAATTTAATATCCATAGTCAATTTTAACGACTTCTAATCACATTAATGAGCTTTTAGTATTTATGAACTAACAGATTAATATCCAAAGTCAATTTAACGACTCGAAGTTAAATTTAATGACTTGTAGGATCTATGATACTAACAGATTAATACCTTAGTCAATTTAACGACTGAAGTTAAATTTATCGACTTGGTTAGGATTTTATAACTTAACATTGGATTGTATTGGATACATCAATTAGCATATAGTCTGGTAAAAATACTTTTATCACGTACTTTATTAGCAGTATCCTCCTCACATCAGGTTTCTGAAATAATTAAAGAGATTAAAAGTGAGCTATGACTAACTAAGTCATTGAAAAAGTAATCACATTGTTAATAAGATCTAAAGAGTAATGAAAAAGAAGTTTGTAACAAGCATGTATACCCCTCGCGGGTTATATAAAACATGTAAATGAGTAAAAAAGCGAGGCTATAAATCTCACCTATAGTAGATGTAATAATTATCTGAAATGAAAGCTGATCGACCTTAACACATACATAAGCCGGGAGGTTGAAAAGCAAAATGATAGTAAATAGCCACAGTCACGCAGCCTGAGTAATATATGTTGAGTCTTAGAATATTGTACTCTAGAACTATATGGTCCAGAGAGCCTAATATGTTGGAAAGTTTGGAATTATGTATCACGTCGGGCCATCCATAATTCAAGGGTCATTCAGTAGAACGTTTAGGTAGTTAGGGGCCCACTTTAAATCGTAACCCAACAACTCAGTCAAACGTAAAACAAGAGTACACACAACTTAATAATGAAGCTCCCTAGTATTGTGATACGATATAATCAGTTTTAAGCGTTTTAATCAATATCTGGAAATGTTAAGCACATCAAGCGTTAATTAAAGTTATGTCTGGCAATGTTTTGAATATGATTTTATACTTTTTCAAAATGTTACATTTTAGACCTTGGGGTTTAGAAAATTGCAAATAGGCCCTTGGAGTTTGCTTTTTTACGACTTTGGTCCTTTAACTTTGAAAGATATACCAAGTAAACCTTACACTTTGAAAAGTGACATAATAGACCCCTATAGTTATAACTTTGATAAAATGACATATCACCCCTTTAGTTACAAGTTTTCAGAAAGTTACGATACATACCCTTGCAATGGATAATATATACTAAACACGTCCAAATTTTCCATGCATAAGCTTATTTTAACATTTTCAATAGACATTTATAAATTATTAATAAACTAAAATATGAAGATGTTAACGGCAATGAAATTTCGAAAACGATTCGTTAAGCTAGGAAGCAAAACGGGTCAAATTAGGGTTTCAAAACGTAAACGCGCGGGTTTTAAGTTCAAATTCCTTCATTAATCAATAAAGTGGTTATTTTAACATTAGTTAAGTATGCTAGGATAGATTATAACAATATTTAATCATTATAACATTTAGTTTTTAAAAAAACGCGAAATTAGGGTTTTGGGTGTACGGTTTTGGATCAAAATAGAAAATGAGCATGAATTGGGTTATGAAACTTTAACAAGAGTATATTTAGGATCATATGAACATTATAAAAGTGTAGGAGCAGAAGTAGAATATCTAGAACATGGGTTTGAGCTTCAAGGAGCAAAAATGGTAGAAATGGGTCGTTTTGGGTAGTATTTTCGCTCGTACGCCTTGTATCTTTACTCCGGGGATTCAATTATTCAGGGCTTCACTTCTTGAACTTCTTTAATGATCCTAAGATCATAAGGGAGCAAAGTAATGCTGCCTATAAGGGTTATAGAGGAGGAGGTGTGGCGCAAGTTTGAATGAGCTATATAAGGTCCTATTTATAGTAGTTTAGAAGCAAGAGGAGTAAGTAACCTTTAGAATCTGATCAAGACACGGGAGGTCTAGTATGGGATGTGTAGAAGCTATAAAACCATATGTGGAAGTCTATAAGAAGCTAGTTTTGATGTGTGTGAGACAAGCATGTTATGCTTGTCGCTGGCTGATAGGATAAAAAGAAAGATCATAGTGGCTTTTTTTTGGCCATGGAATGGTGTAAGTTTGTATGTAAGCAGCTAAAAGACTCTCTCTTTTTATGCAAAAGACACTGGAAGAATGTTACGAATTGATCGAGAACATAACCACTCACCACAACCATTGGGATACTTCAGCAACTCGAGACGAAAAGTCTAGAAATATATATTCTACTACTTCTACCGAGAATCCCGAAGTTGTTCGACAATTGGAATTAATGAATAAGAATTGTGTAGAAATGATGAGACAAATACACGTCAAATCTGTGAATCCAAAATGTGAGACTTGTGGTGGTCTTCATTCCTTTACCGAGTGCCCAGCCGCCGATGGCTACACTCAAGAGGCCGCTTATGCAACTACGGGTAACCAAAATTTCGGGGGTACTAGCTAAAAACGCAAGGTGACCGTATTTGCTTTAGTGTTCGCTCGAATAATTACCTCGGACACCCGGTTTCAATCCTAACGAATTATCAAACCGATACAATCACAAATCAAAAATCAAGGGAATTTTCAAGCCTCGAATTATCAAGCTCCGAATAATCAAGGAAGAGGGCAAAATTTCAACCAAGGAAACAACAATTATCAAGCTCCGAATTTTCATGCTGAATTATCAAGTATGGACCTTTGAATGAGTTAACAAGCTAATGAAGGTAATGAAGCTACATTAAGCGCAAGGCAAACTCAAATGCGAACATGAAATCGGAATTGCGAATGAGTTCAAATCTACATGATGCGAGAACGAAAATAAAATAGAAACATCAAAACAATCATAATAATAAACATATTAACTAATATGCAAATCAAAATTCCTCGGTCGGGATCAATTTCTAGTAATACGTTGCGTACACCCGGAGAGGTGACGTGAAAGCTATTACCACCCGAAGTGGTGTTGCTTATGATGGACCTACGATTCCACCTAATATTTCCTCTCCGAAGAAGTGGAACGTGAAACCGAGGCGACAAAGGACAAGGTGCAAAATACAAGTTTAGGAAGTACCGCACACGTCCAACCTCCGGTTGTCCAAGACCCGATTTCGGAGCCCGAAGTTGCTCCGAAGCCTAAACCTAAACCGTCAATACCTTATCCTTCGAGGCTTAATGACCAAAAGCTCCGTGAAAAAGCTAATAATCAAATGTTGAAGTTTCTTCAAATCTTTCAAAGATTACACTTTGATATTAGCTTCACGGATGCTCTTCTTCATATGCCGAAGTTTGCTTCTACGTTTAAGAGTCTTCTAAGTAATAAAGAAAAGTTGTTTGAATTAGCAAAAACTCCGTTAAATGAAAATTGTTCGGCGGTGCTCCTAAAGAAGTTGCCCGAAAAACTTGGAGACCCCGGCAAGTTTCTAATCCCATGTGATTTTCCGGAGCTAGATGAATGCTTAGCCTTGGCCGATCTTGGCGCTAGCATTAATCTAATGCCTCTTTCCGTATGGAAGCAGCTTTCGCTCCCGGAACTCACTTCGACCCGCATGACACTCGAACTCGCGGACCGATCGACCGTTCACCCGAAAGGAGTTGCCGAAGATGTTTTTGTGAAAGTAGGAAAGTTTTATTTTCCGGCCGACTTTGTTGTAGTAGATTACGATGTTGATCCTCGGGTTCCCCTCATCCTCGGGAGACCTTTCTTGAGGACGGCAAGAGCTTTAATCGATGTTTATGGTGAAGAATTAACTCTACGAGTCGATGATGAGGCCATTACGTTTAAAGTCGGGCAAACTTTGAGAGACTCCCGTAGTTACGAAACGATTAATCAAGTCAATGTCATAGACGTTGCTTGTGAGGAGTATGCTCAAGAAGTGCTTGGATTTTCGAATAGTTCGTCAAGTGGCAATCCCACTCCTTCGGATCCTATCATCGCTTCTTCTTCCCCCTCGTTCACTCCTTTTGAAGGAGGAGATTTCATTTTGGAAGAGATTGAGACTTTTTTACGTACCCCGGAAGAGCTTTCTAATTTAGATGATGATTATTACGACACGGAGGGAGACATTCTTTACCTTGAAAAATTGTTAAATGAAGACCCGTCTCCGACTCTCCCTCCGATGAAGAATGATGACCTTAAGCAAGTTGATGTTACTTTAACGAAGCCTTCAATCGAAGAACCACAAGAACTTGAGCTTAAGGATTTACCTTCTCATTTAGAATATGCATTTTTAGAAGGAACCAATAAATTACCCATCATAATTTCTAAAGAATTAAAAGATGAAGAAAAAGCCGCCCTTTTAACGGTTCTTATATTTCACACAAACGGGCCATCGCATGAAAGATTTTATGACGTTAAGGGTATCGATCTAGTTTTTGTACTCCAATAGAGCTTATGGAAGACGATTTCACCCCGGGGTTTCAAACATCAAAGAATTTCATTTTTTAAAGAACGGGATTCGATCCTGTTCTCGTTTCTTCTCGTTTTTAGCTCAAATCAACTCCGTTTTTAGTCTAGTTTTTTTTATCTTCCTTTTTAGTCACTTAGGACCATTTAAAAGTTAAAAAATCATTTTAGGATTAAAATTGTATAATTTAGGTTTTTAGCTCGCGTTTTTACGTCACCGTTTTTGGGTTTAAGTTAAATTGCTTTCGTTGTAGGTTTATTTTTGCTTGATTTTGCATTTTTACTTGTAGTAATAGAAAACCAATCACAATATAGTCATATTCAAGCATCGATTAGCAATTCGTCATTCGATTTTCAATTGCACACCTCGTTGGAACATAACGACCTGGGAAATCAAACTTCCGGTTACATATATATTTTAATTTGTGAATTCTTAACCATTCCTTGGCTAAAGGTATTTGGTGGATTGTTTGCATATATTATATATATATATATATTATCAAATGAATTAAATTTTTGGCGCCGTTGCCGGGGAGGCTGTGAAACGATTATCGTAACGTTTGACAATTTGTGTTTGAATTTGTGAATATTTCTTCTATTTTTATAAAAATATAAAAAATACAAAAAATATTTTTCATTTTCTTTTATTAGTATAATTATCATATAAAACCAAAAAAAAATTCCATAAAAAGAAATAAAAAAATAAATTCACCAAGTTGGTAAAAGAACACCAACATATAATACTTTCCATTGAAGTATTATCCATCAATAAGTTCCCGAACAAAAGATTCAAAAACTTGCCATTTGTGTCGCTTACGACGAACGGCTCACCTCGATTTGATTAACAAACTATAAGGTGGGTATAAGGAGGGTTGTTCCGAGGAACTACGACCCGAAAGGAGAAAGGATTTTAATAGCTTCGCGCTTTCCTACTCCTCCGCTCGCTTGTGCGTTTTTCATTTTGAGAGCTACCGTGAAGTAAGTAGATTATTTGGTTGAAGTTGTCCTACCTCATTGTCCGTTAAAATAAATTGTGAATAAATCATTGAAAAACCAAAAAAAATTAGTGTAAATTTTCTTTTTATATTTCTATTTTGTGCATGCGCACTCGTTCTCAAGCCCGTAAACGTCGACAACAACAAGTCCGACAAACTTCTGTTGAATCACCCAATCTTGAGAAACCAAATAACAATCAAGAAACTTTCAATCATCCCATAGTTACGATGGCCGATAATCGTACTATGGCGTAATTACTCGAAGCACCCACCGAGGGTTACGAGGATGCGATCGTTGTTCCCGAAATCTAGCGGCCGACCATTTGTCTAGCTTAGAGAACCCTCATGAAGGTGCTCTCGAGAAAAAGGAAATTAATGAAACTTTTCCTCTCGAGACCCTTGGAATAATATCTTCTCATAATGATTCAAGTACCCCATGGTTTGCCGACATTGCAAATTACCATGCGGGGATTTTTGTAGTAAAAGGGATGTTGTCCCAACAAAAGAAAAAATTCTTTAAGGACGTTAAGCACTATTTTTGGGACGACCCCTACTTGTTTAAGATTTGTGCGGATCAAGTGATTAGACGATGTGTTCACGGCCAAGAAGTCGTTGATATCCTCACGGCTTGCAATAATGGACCCACCGAGGGACATCATGGTGCGAACTACACCGCTAAGAAAGTCTTCGATTCCGGTTTCTATTGGCCGACAATTTACCGCGATGCCTATGACATGGTAAAATCATGTGACTCATGTCAACGTCAAGGCAAAATATCGCAAAAAGATGAAATGCCTCAAAATGCAATTCAATTTTGCGAGATCTTTGACGTGTGAGGCATCAACTTTATGGGCCTGTTTCCGTCTTCTCGAGGAAACAAATACATTCTCGTAGCCGTCGACTATTTGTCTAAATGGGTTGAAGCAAAAGCGCTCCCCACTAATGATGCTCGAGTTGTTGTAAAATTCTTGAAATCTCTTTTAGCCTAATTTGGAATGCCTCGTGCTATAATCAGTGATCGCGGTACCTATTTTTGTAATGATCAATTTGCTAAAGTTATGCTTAAATACGGAGTTACTCATCGACTTTCTACCACGTATTATCTACAAACAAGTGGACAAGTGGAGGTTTCAAATCGTGGTTTAAAACGTATTTTAGAAAGGACCATAGGTGAAAACCGTGCTTCATGGTCCGATAAGTTAGATGATGCATTATGGGCCTTCCGTACCGCCTTCAAAACACCCATCGGGTGCACTCCTTATAAGCTCGTGTACAGAGAGGCTTGCCATCTTCTGTTAGGTTTATTGATTTGATGATTACAAAACTACATATGCTTAAATGAAGACGAATGAAACAACAAGGGATTAATATGACACTAGGTGTGTCTAAGCCCAATTTTGATAACTACGTCAAAGCTAATGACGCGGTTATGCAAAATATGCAAAATCAAATGGCGAATATAACGGACCTAATCACCAAATTCGTGAATAATAATGTACGCTTTACTACGGGTTTCTCTTCAAGCAACACATTGCTAACCGAAAGGGTGATGTGAAGCAATCACTACCCGAAGCGGTGTTTCCTATAATGGACCTCAAATTTCTTCTCCTCCTGTGGAAAATGAACCCGAGGTGATAAAGGATACGGTACAACCAAGCACCGAAAACATCCAACCTTCGGTGGTCCAAACTAATGACCAGATTGGTGAGCCCGTTGTTGTTTCAAAGACTAAACCAACATTGCCTTATCCTTCAAGGGCCAACAACAGAGAATGCATCCGTCGAAAAAGACGATCTTCTAGCTTCAAAATTTATGGAGATTTTTCTGAATCTCCATTTCGAGCTAACTTTCGCGGACGCTCTCCTACACATGCCCAAATTTGCACCAATGTTTAGAAAGCTCCTCAATGACAAAGATAAGATGATTGAGTTAACAAAGACACCGGTAAACGAGAATTGCTCGGCGGTTATCCTAAAAAAGTTTTCACGAGGAAACTGGAGACCCGGTAGATTTCTTATACTGTTGTGACTTTCCGGAGTGGATATGATGCTTAGCCCTTGGCCGATCTCGGTGCAAGCATCAACTTAATGCCTCTCTCTATTTGGAAAGAACTAAGTCTCCCAACTTTGACCAAAACCCGAATGATTCTTGAACTTGCCGACCGAACAATTTCTACTCCAACCGGCATCGTCGAGGATGTTTTCGTGAAAGTTAGAACGTTCTTCTTTCCTGCCGATTTCTTGACTTGGTCCTTTCCTTCCCGTGCTTGGATTTGTTTGTTTTTGGCTTTCTTTTTGCTCCTTTTCTTGAATATCCGTCTCCTGCACAATACAAATGCAAACATACAAATACAATGTATTTTTGGTACGTTTTTAGTCATTTAAGTCCGTTTATAGTGGAAAATGGTATGTGTAATTAGGCACATACCAATGATCTTCAGGTAGAGCCTGAAGCAACAAGGTTCTCACCTTATTCTCCCTTTGTACAGCAACATGCTCATCAAGAGAGACAGGAGGATGAACAATTGTATTTCCTTTCGCATCTTTTCCCAACCTCTTTGGACTGTTCCCTTGCTGAACAATCCTCCAAAGATTATGATCAGCATTCTGTATCCAGTACTCCATCTTCATAGCCCATATCTCATATTTGTCCTTCTCCAGATAAGGAAATTTTGCATTGTTGGCAGAGATAGAGGCTGTTTGGAACTGTTGAAACTGTTGTGACTGGACATTATTAGGGTACTGCTGACCAGTTTGGTTGGTCTGAGTAGGTTGAGTCTGTTGAAAGTGAACAGCAGGTTGTGAGAAGATAGATTGTGGGAAAGCAGGTTGTGAGAAAGTAGGTTGTGAGAAAGTAGGCATTGGTTGTGAAGGTTCAGGTATGAATGATTCCGAGGTATCATCTTGAGTGAATGACGGTGAAGCAGATGGATTAGGGTTAGGATAAGTGAATGTTGATTGAGTAGGTATAGAAGGCATGGGTTCTGACATAGTTAATTGGTTAGAGAAACAAAGTTTTGTTGTGGTAACGAGTGATTCTTCTTTATCAGAGGCTCTCTCCAGGCTCTGATACCACTTGTTAGGATCTGGAACTAGATAGATCTTCTAGCCTATGTGGTTGTATAATACTTATGTAATCACAAGTATATACGTGAGAGACTCTAACACTTGTTTAGGCGGAAACTAAACAACGTAATATAAAGAAGAACAAATATAAAACATTGATCCTCTATGGATTCTCGTATGATAATAAAAAGTGTTTTTGTAATTTGTAATCGGTGCGAAACCCTAATGCTAAAGGTTTCTTTTATAGAGAAGAAACCCTAAATTGCTAAACAAGATTCCTAAAAACGCGTAAGAGATATACATCAATCTCTTCCTAATATATCTCATTCCTATATTAATGAGATAATTCTAGAATATAACTATAATTCCTTAATTACAGTAATCACGTCTATAAATAAGATCAGCAGATTCTATATCTGTCAACAGAAATGAGAACATGACCAGCAGGAACATAATCAGCAGGAACGGTTGCCATCAGCAGAAACGAATATCTCTAACAGCAGAAACGACACTTAGTCGTTTTCAATAATTCCCAACAACTTTTGTTGACCATAGCTTGATAATTCCCAGCTCTTGTGCACTCTTTCCTTCTCGTGTTCGTGTTTGTCCGGTTTTGACCGTTTTCTTGTGATTTTTGCAATATCCGTACCTACACATCACAAATGACAAAACAAGCAATATACAAGCATAATTTGCACAATTTAATTATTTAAGGGTAATTTTTGATATAAAAAGGATATGTGATTTCTCACATATCAAAATCCCCCAAACTAAGTGATTGCCGTGTCCTCACGTAATATTATATGCTCTAAAACCAAATACCTCAGAACTTCTCCAAACTAAATCTTTGAAAAGTAGCAAAGTCTTTTGTGGGGAGAGTTAAGAAATCACAAGCTTTAAAACACCCCATTTTCCTATTTTTCAAAACTTTTTCCATTTTTATGAATTTTTTTAGTAACTACCTAGAATATTCCGAGTTTCGTTATTTCCATAACCGTTAGGGATCATAGAACAAGATGCATTTCGATCCGAGAATGCCCCAAAAAGGATAAATTCATCGTCCCTGACTTTTCACTCGCTCCAAACCAAGCTTAAAATGAAATCACCGCTAAATATCAGTTAAGATGCTAACACTACTCATATTTGCAACTTGTGAACTTTTCACTCCCGACAATTATTATATCTTAGGTGAATGTGCTATTTTGAATTTCAACCATGGTCACGTTTTGCAATAATTCTATTTCCACGTTTCCACCGAGAAAAATATAGTTTGAGGCGAGATCATTACCTATGCCCGTTTGAAGGCGAGATCATCCCATGTAGCGACTTTTGTCTCGGCACATCCCAACCTTGCGGCTAAGTGACCAGGCTTTTGACACCCCACAGAGACTAGTATCGGGACTCACGGACCTTAGGTTTTAAAAACTCTCAGGTTTTCCGTACACACATAGTTTATTTTAAAAACTTAAAATGAAATAGTCAAAGTTCAAAAGCATATTTAAATTTAACAAAAAGAGATCTATTTATTAATTCAAACTTAATATTAAACATAACATTTATGCAATTGTAACCCTCGACCTTTTAGAAGGCTGCAACATCGGTTGTGAGCCGGCAAGATGCAACAAACTTTTATCAGTCTCAGATTTTTATTCTTACTATGGGCTTTCTTTAGAAGGCTGTAACATCGGTTGTGAGCCGGCAAGATGCAACAAACTTTTATCAGCCCACAGCTATTATTATTATATTTTTTTCATTTTTCATCATTTAATTTTTTTTTATATAGAGAAGACTTCTTTTTAAAAAATTCAAGTATAAGTTTGAACTAAGACTAAATTTAATCTCCAAAAACAGCACGTATTATTAATCCGGTTAGGAGCTTATGGGAGAAAAAGCCACAAATTACATATATGAGCTCTTAAGATTTCCAAATAATCCTTGTTTAGCATCCCACTCATACTTAACTCTATCATTTTTCGTTCTTCGCGAATTTCCGCGAACGCTTAGCCTAGAAGTTAAGGAGCAAGCTAGAGCTCAACACGCTCGATAGGGTTAAAATTTACTCTTATTCTACCCAGCAAGAAAGTCAAAATTGTGAAAAAACACTTATTTTATGTTTGAAATTTTTTAAATTTTTTCATTTTTTAAAAATTTTGGTGGTAAAAATGGGATTACGCGAAAACAACGGCTGCAGGCATAATCAAATCAATTGATCCCCCCATACTAGAATTAAACATTGTCCTCAATGTTTTAAGAAGGGTTTCTACGCAAATCCTAAGCCGTTTATTAGGTATGCTTAAAGATAAACGTTAGTCAATAAGATTTGGATAATGGATTCACAAAATGAAGTTGAGGATTTGAAGCTCGTGTGAACGAAGGAAAAAAGCGCGAGCACGAGAGTCTTCATAATCTGAGAAATACTGGACAATACCACAAAACACAAAACACGATAAAGGTAGAGGCGAGCCTCCTCACAACAAAAAACACTTATTCATTACTACTACTAATATAATATTAGGATAAGCATGGGTTGCCACCCACAAAGCGCTTATTTTTGTTAACCGAGTCTTGAGCCTGACTCGACCCCAAATTCATTGGTCCATGGGGAA
>BQNB010062892.1:0-14890 GCA_026074375.1 Tanacetum coccineum
TGATTGAGCAACACAATAATAACCCGTTAATTATGGGTTTTTGATGTGATCAATGACACAACATGGGTAAGAATTTGCTCTCAGGATAACAAAGAAAACTAGACTTACACAGAACAATAATGCATGCGTAAATCCAAAATTCTTTTACGAGAAAGTAAGTGCTTTGTCTTGTGAAAATTATAATTATGCACTGAAAGTTTACATGGGTTTCTATTAATGCTTTGTCTTGCAAAGTTTAAAAAGGCTTATATGATACAGACTAGAACTGCCAAGCATCAATATAGAGTAGCTTCGATTATAATGTGAGACTCGTAATAAAGAGTTGAATGCACCAAAAAAGACACGCCCAGGGCTGTAGATAAATAGTGAGTGAGCTAGAGGACAAAACCGTCCCATACTTGGGCAAAATAAGGATGTAAAAATGACCCATATAGCTAATAGATCTTATGGTTAATTGGTGTGTGGACAGTAGACACTCTATCCTTGAACAGGACCAAGAATTTGTAAGTCTGCAAGAAGTGTACATAGTGTAGCTGACTAGAGAGCCATAATATAGGTTTTCACATACAAATTACTATCAGACTATCAGTTAGTAGTTTACTATGTAAAGTTGTCACATATGCAATGACCCATTATATATCCGGAAATTATTAATGTTACAACATGCATTTAATAACAGAATAAATACCGCAAAAATTCCACAAGTTCCGGATATTAAACTAAAATTTCAAACTAAATTTGATTCATGTCTAAATCTCGTGCGTGCAAGGCACTTGCAACTAGTTATTAGGATAAAGCACAATATGAAGGTACTGATGGCAGAACGGCCCAGTCGAACTAAGCCAAACCATAAATTCTTCTAATAGAGGATGAAGTGATGGTGAAATTGTGGTATGCTTCTTCAAGCCACCTATTTATCACCCTCCTCCTATCAAGCCCCAACCCAAATTAGACTGATTAAGTGATGTATTTTCATTTCCTTTTTTAATCCTTAAGGTTAAACCTGATGTTTTCAAGTTTCACATGTCTGTTTTCATATCTACACATACACAGCTTTTACCGTACTGGAGTAATAAACAAATTTTTCGTCTCATCTACGGAAGCAAAACATTATTGACTAACTTTCTAAACTGGACGTATCAACATAAGAAAAGAAAAAGAAGAAAAAAAGTGTCCTCTTGTTAACAAATGCAAAATATTCACTCACCGAAGAGAAGCATATTCCCATTCTGAAGAGCGTACTCTGAAAATGATCACAGTTCAACATGATTGGTTAAATAAGCTTTACAGAAACTGCCAACAGTATTGGTAGCATGGAAGATAGCATTCTAAGCCGGACACTAGACGACGCTACTAAAACAATCCAACTTTTTTAAAAAAAAAGAAATTCCAAAACAACACAGAAGCAAAACTGTGGAACTAATTCGGATCAGATCACCAGTTTCTGTCTACTTTACCAAAATACCCTCATCATGATAGTGGGATTTTGTAACAATTAAAACCCAAAATTCGATTAGTTAACCAAAAGTAACAAAAACCCTTAATTCAATATGAAAGAAACTGAATTAACTAATGATTTTAATTTCCATACAATAATAAGATTGAAATACCTGAGAATTGATTTTAATTTGCAGTTCGTTTGTTTGATACAATCAATGAAATTACATATACCCAAAAGATATTCTTAAACAAAGTGGTTACTGCCAGCAGGTGGTTCCTGTAGCCTCTATTAAATCTGCTTCATGAGAGAATTTGCTATTAAAATACTAGTGCAATTTTCTATCCAAAACTACTTTTAATAAACTCAATCCATTAATATATATCGCATCAAATCAAATATTATATAACACACAAGAAAATAGTTAAAAAGCAAAGTGACTTGAAAAATGAAGTCAACTGGACACTTTGGAACGGAGACAAGGATTTTCACCAACGCGTTGCCGCGGAACGCCTATATACGATCGCACTTCACGCAACGTAAATCTCATATTCAAAGGCATACAATGCATCGTCTTTTGTAGCCAATTTGATGTCTAACATGAGTTCAGATTCTTTTATGAGTTGGTGACACAATCATCAAATAAAAATTAAGGTGTTTTCCGAAGTCACTTGATTTTATAACATTTGCATATATAAATCTTAAACAAATTATATAGCACGTTTTATAATCACCCACAAATGTGGTACAAACAAAAATACACAACTAAGTATAAACATGATTCACATCCAAATACTTGAAAGCGCTCCAATGGTTTTAGCTAAGAGCATAAACCGAACACTTTGGGGAAAAATACACATCGAATAGAGAAAACAACACTCAATTACTAACAATCGGGAATTTTTGATAAATCTTTCTAACAAGCATAATCAAAGTTCCCAAGACACTTGAAAGATTTAAAAGATATATAGCTATAGAATAATAATTTTAGGAAAGCAAAATAGAGATTCGATAACTTAAAAGCGGCATCATTTTTATAATGTTTAAAGATAAAACGCCTTTACTCTATCATGCTTCCATCCTTGTTTGCAGAAATCCTCTTTAACAAATTGCAAATCATATCTCACAGGCCATTGAAACACTGTCTATAGCACGAATAAGATCCGCACGTATTATCAAACTTGATTTGCTAATAAACCTGTAACCGCGACCTGCACGTGTAAATGGAATTTTCATCATGACCATGTCATCTAAGGATGCATAACTTGACTTACACCCCTCAAAGTATGACAAAACGAAAATGTAGTCGTCACACCCATTGATAAACTAAGAGTTGTCAATGAGAGACTTCCATAGCTTCGAAATTGACCTAACTCCATTCAATGACTTGACATTAGAAATTTTTCTAATGATTTTCGTTTAGATGTCGAACTTGTAGACAAAACAGTCAACTATGGACTGATTAACTGGAAACCCACCAACTGTAAACAAAAGGACATCGCCTTGGTAAGTAAGCATGCTTTAAGATCGACCTAAAATTTATCATTCACTCGACCAGACTTACACAACTTTCACCAATTCGTGAAAGCCATGCGGTTGTGAATGTAGCTTTATATTATTAACTCCACATCCACTTTCTAAACCAGCAAACAGCCCAAGGATTCTCTTAAAGCACATCCACGTCGATTTCTTCCACCCTCCTCATTCCAACGTTATCTTGGATAACATAACTACAAAAGAAAACAATCTATTAATAGTCAGACAAGCAATACTTCGGACCAGGACCAAATACTATATTGGTAACAAAGCACACTTACATTTTTAGGCACCACATTTTTTTACAACGATAAAACATAGACTAAACAGGTCTCTCAACCATCAATGGCAAACAACCACCACGTAATTAGTCTGGCAAAAATAGCACATCAAGTATACTAAAAATTATAACGCGTCCCACAAACGCCCACGAATACAGACCGTCGGTGTTAAAACCAAAACGTGTACTACACTGGAGCAAGTGTTTGTGTCAAGAACCTTTACCCATGACATGCGCAATGTATCTGCGATTAAAAATTTTACTGGGAACTGGAAATATGCATTCGGATATAAAAACATATAGTTAATAAGCCCTTAAGATCTACAAACAATCAAAAAGACTGTGAACTCTGAATATGCAGATGGCTTTTGGGTGGGCAACCAATTTTTTATACCGACGTCAATATGCCAATTATGCCTATTTTGGTTTAAACTAATTACATAATTTTAAATTTATAAAACTCGCAATAACGGGCTTGTATTTATAGTCTTGTATTAAGTGAGGAGCTATGCTGTAATTCTTCTATGCTGTATTTCTAGTATCCCAATAGACTACCTTTCAACTGCTTAAGCCTATTCAATAACTAAGAGGATCTACACTAGCCTTAGCACTACCAAAACGTGAGGATCTAACAACAGGCAACTAGAATATCCAAACAAACGATAATTAGACTACGAAGAAAACAAGATAATATACAAACAATAGATATCAATAACTAGGCCAACACTAAAGTGAGGTTAGCAATCGTGCTACAAACTTACTGAAGAATAATGAAAAGTAATCAGGATTATTGAACATTATAATTCTGTACAAAACTGTCGATGAATGTTTATAAAATACGGTTTTTTAAAGCAAATCCTCCTCTTGGAATGATGGTTGTATGGAACTAAAAAACGCATATCCTTCTAGAGAAACCTGAGTCGTCACTTCTGAGTCCTCTCTCCAATGAATGACGAAATAGCGGAAATAGGGCTTGTATTTATAGTTTTGTATTAAGTGAGGAGCTATGCTGTAATTCTTCTATTGCACATAAACCTTCCATAGATTGATATAGCTACGACGTAGCATTAAGTGAGGAGCTACATTGTAGTTTCTTCCAATGTAATATTCTTCCAAAGCTACGGCTTAGCACCAATGGGTCAACTACGTCGTAGTTAGCTTAATCCAGAAATGGTTGATTTGGGTTGAAAATGGGCTACGACGTAGTTACATCGAACCAACTACGTTGTAGTTTACATCTGGAATATCTTATTTGTGCATTTATCATCACGCATTCTTTTATTTACTTGTCTTTCCATAACGAAAGACTATATTTCTAAAACGAAATATGAAATAATTACGTCTTTCTAAAAACTGCAAACTTAGGTATTTCTGGGAGCATTGATGATGTTGCTAGACTATTTGTCAATGTTAGTATGTTATATGATATGAATAAGACATTCGCAAGTAAGAGCTGTTGGGTTTGTGCTCATGTCATACGAATATTTATACGGCTAGAAATACGTGAGCCTACGGGGTCACACACGTTATACATTTAGGTATCATTCTATTAATGTTAATAATAATATAATTGTATATTTATTATTTATATTAATATATGATTTGACGAATAAACACTAACGATCGTTAATTAGTTAATTAATTGTAACTAACTAATAAGACTTTTTAATTAATGGGTAATTAAATGTAATTAACTATAAATAATTAGAAAAGTCAACCCCAATGGGTGTTTATCGGGTGTTTGACTTGAGTTCGACCGTCCATAAGACCCAAAGGGGTTGGATTGGGCTTTGAGCTATCTTTTCCTACAAGGAATGTAATTTAGGTAAACCCTAAATATATCCCTATATAAGGAGGATCCTAGAGCTCATTATTATCATCTCTTGTCCCTCTCTATATGGATCGATTGCAGAAACAACCAAAATGGTTTTTCTGGTTTTGTTTTATTAGTGTTCACATATTCGTTGGTCAAGAACTAGCATTCGGGTGATACTGCTTGACGTGTAGTGTATGAACCGCTGGGAGGTTACTTACTTTAATAACTTGGAGTAGTTTTCGGTAAGCACTTTTATTACACACGTACGTGTACTCAAAGAATCTTGTGTTCGTCACTAGCTTGATTGCTAACGGTATGTTTCCTTATTTATGTTTTATGTGTTAATTATTTATGCTATATGAATTAGATCCGCTGCGTAGCTCGTTTAATATTCTTGTAATATTAGGTTATTTAGATAACGATTTCCAACAGTGACATCACGAGTCATATCATATAGTGTAGTAATTACATAAAAAACGTAAATTATATGTAAAATCCGGCGCCTATATATGTGTAATTGTTGCCTTTTATGTGATAATTTATTTTAGGAAATTATTTAGAAAAATAATTTTGCTTTGAATTGATCACATAATTAAGGTAATAATATATAGGGATATATTTTACATGATTTAACTAAAAAGCTTAAATTGTTTTAATTGCCTTTTTAGATTTGCTAAAATATTTGTTGCTTATTTATCCAGTTATAAATTGTCAACCATGGATTACGTGCATGTAACCCATGGTTTATGAAGCTTAAATATCTATATGCATGAGAATTTGTTATGTGAATTATTTAATTGCAATATTAGGGAAGACCCTTTGTTGAATTAATTGCATAACTGATTCTAGTTTAGTATGATTAATTTTGCTTAATATGTTTTGCATGTTTTATATTTGTGGCGTTTTATAATTATGCAAAAACGATTTTCAAAATTAATATGGACTAAATGTACATGATGTTTATTGTATGTATATTGATACATACACTTTACAAAATCATGGACTATGTACGTAAATTTTGTAATTTATTTGCAAATGTTCTATAACGCAGGGGTTTAGTGGTTTCCGCAAGGGAACCCGCGACATAACATGCAAGAATACACAAAATTTACATAAACAAGTTTTAACAGTATTTTAAGTACGTCGTTAGTCATTACTAGGGTTTGATTATTTCCCGTGAGGAATTAACCTTATCCGTAGTAAGATCTCTTATACTTAGAAATATTATAAATAATGGCAACCCTAATTTTATAAATGGCATGAAAATTTATAAAATTGAGGGATTTATAGAAAGATGTTTAAAACAAACGAAAATGGAAAGGTTTTTAAATTAACTAGTGTCATAAAGTTGTATGCATGCTTCCTTATACACAAATTTTGGTAGCGCAGTTTTATCAATTTATACCCTTAAAAGTTAAGTCAGTTGCCATCCAAGTATGAAATCAACTTGAGTTTGTTCTTTTACTCTAAGACAGTCTTAGGTGAATTTGCAAAACAAGGTAATATAACAATCGTATGGTCAGACTCGAGACTGTAAAAATTACAGATTTTGTATTGGACGTCTTATATCGAGTATGGTTGGTCAGACCTTTGACCCGAGGCACAAGATGGGGTGAAACATGCTACTTGACATTATACTTCTGGATTATATTGCCGTGTGCCCCATAATACTAAGAGTTGCACATGTTGGCAATTATCACCCGTTGATTACCTTTTAAATTATACCATTTCTAGTAGATCAACTGCATTAATGGTATATCGTCAAGTTGGATAGACTCTTGATAAAATTAATTGTTTATTTTTTCAATAAACATGGGTAGTTAATTTTATAAGAGATAATTATCGAAAATACTAATATTTTCTAAACTTTTGATTCTTTTGTAGATGGCTGCTGCTGCCCAAAACACAAACAATACGACTATCAGGTCGATTCTCCTGGCGGAGAAACTTACTGGTTCGAATTTCAAAAACTGGTATCGCAATCTTAGGATTGTTCTCAGGTATGAGAAAAGGATGAAGTTTGTAGAACAGCCCATTGGATCCGCTCCTGATCCTGAAACTACTGACCTTGACACTATTGACAAGTACTATGAGTCTGTCAATCTTGAGAAAGAGGTTGCATATCTTATGCTGTTAAGTATGTCTCCAGACTTACACAAGACTTTGGAAAAATACAATGCATATGACATGATGAAAGAACTG
The DNA here is from genome assembly GCA_026074375.1 of Tanacetum coccineum. NCBI lineage: Eukaryota > Viridiplantae > Streptophyta > Magnoliopsida > Asterales > Asteraceae > Tanacetum > Tanacetum coccineum. Next base: position 7,273 of record BQNB010062892.1, read on the forward strand.
AAAACTATGTTCGAAGAGCAGGCTAAACAGGAACTATTTGAAACAGTCAAAGCATTTCACGCTTGCAAACAGGAGGATGGTCAGTCAGTAAGCTCTTATCTTTTAAAGATGAAAAGCCACATGGACACTTTCGAACGCCTAGGCTATGCAATGCCAAAAGAACTTGGTGTGAGTCTTATTTTGTATTATCTCAACAAGGACTATGATCAGTTCGTTCAGAACTATAACATGCATAGCATGAGGAAGACGCTAGCTGAGTTACATGTTATGCTAAAACTCCATGAGAAAGGTATTCCAAAGAAGGCTGAAACTCCCGTTATGTTAGCTATACGGGAAGGTAAGATCCATAATAACAGGAAGAAACTGCAAGGGGCAAAGGGTAAGGCCAAGGGAAAGAATAAGCTTGCTTATGCTCCCAATACCAAGATCCCGCCGTCGTCTAAGAGAGATAATCTGGAAAAGGACTCTATATGTCACCACTGTAAGGAGGTTGGTCATTGGAGGAGGAATTGTCCATCCTACCATGCTGAGTTGAAGAAGAGAAAGAATGCTAGCGAGGCTAGTACTTCAGGTATCTTCACTATAGAACTCTATGCTTTTCCTAATAATACTTGGGTGTATGATACGGGTTGTGGAACTCATATCTGTAATACTTCTCAGGGACTTAAAGGAAGCAGGAAGTTGAAACATGGAGCTTTAGGCCTGTACATGGGAAATAGAATGCGTGCAGCCGTTGAAGCTATCAGAAGTTTTGATTTAATTCTTTCTAGTGGTTTAATAATTGTATTAGACAACTGTCATTTCGCACCTACTGTTACTAGGGGTGTTGTTTTAATTTCTCATTTGGTTAAGAACGGTTATATTCATACATTTACGAATTATGGTATTTCTGTTTCAAAAGATATTGTGTTTTATTTTAATGCAATTCCACGTATGGTATTTATGAAATAGATATGTATAATCTTTATCCAAATGTTAGTTCTAATTATAATGTTAGCAATAAAAGAGCCAAACATGGGTTGGACTCTTATTATCTATGGCATTGTCGTCTTGGACATATAAACAAGAAACGCATGGACATGTTTCAGCGTGATAGGCTCTTGCAACCCACTCAAGATGAATCACATAAGAAATGTAAGTCTTGTATATCTGGGAAGATGGCGCGCAAGCCTTTTCCACGTCAAATGGAAAGAGCTAAGGATCTGTTAGGACTTATACACATTGATGTATGTGGCCTTTTTAGAATTGTGTTAAGAGAAGGTGCTAATTACGTCATCACCTTTACAGATGATTTCAGCCGCTATGGTTTTGTTTACTTGATGAAACATAAACATGAGATGTTTGAAACATTTAAGGTCTTTCAGAATGAAGTTAAAAATCAACTCGGTAAAAAGATAAAGGCTATTCAATCCGATCGAGGAGGAGAATACCCGAGTCATGAGTTTGTTAATCATATGAAAAGTTGTGGTATTGTATCTCAACTAACTCCACCTTATACACCACAACATAACGCGGTGTCTGAGAGGAGGAATCAAACTTTACTTGATATGGTTTGATCCATGGTGAATCTAACAACTCTCCATTTGGGGATATGCTCTCGAGACTGCTACTCGCATTCTCAATATGGTTCCAACTAAGAAGGTTGATAGGATGCCTTATGAAATATGGCACGGGAAAGCTCCCAAGTTGTCCTAATTAAGGGTTTGGGGTTGTGAGGCACTCGTAAAATGAGACACGCTTGGAAAACTTAATTCCAGATCCATTAAGTGTATCTTTATAGGTTACACTAAGGAAACCATAGGTTACTACTTTTACTATCCACTCAAGAACAAGGTCTTTGTTTCTTAAAACGATGAGTTCTTTGAAAATAGTTTCATGGTACAAGAAGCGAGTGGGAGTCACGAACTTCTAAAAATGAGTGGGAGTGATAAAGGGCTTGAAATAATTCAAGAGGAAGATACACAACCTTCTGAAAATACTAGCGAAGAACATAATGAGGTCGCACCTATCGAGTTCGAGCCCCAAAATGTTAGAGTTCCTATTCGTAGATCCGCAAGAACACCTCAAGTACAAAATAGATATGGATACTATATTGATGTTAAGGAGTATGAATTAGGGGATCTTGATGAACCTCCTAATTATAAAGCTGCATTAGAAGATCCTGAATCTAACAAATGGCTTGAAGCTATGAATACAGAAATGCAATCCATGAAAGATAACCAAGTTTGGTATTTAGTTGATCTTCCATCTAATGGTCGAACTGTTGGAGGCAAATGGCTCTTCAAGAAGAAGACTAATGTGGATGACAATGTACACACCTTTAAAGTTCTCCTGGTAGCAGAAGGCTTTACCCAAACCTACGAAGTAGATTATAGGGAAACATTCTCTCCTGTTGCAAACATTAGAGCTATAAAGATTCTTTTAGCCATAACCGTGTTCTATGACTATGAGATTTGGCAAATGGATGTCAAGACAACTTTTATAAATGGTAACCTAAGAGAGGACGTATATATGGTGCAACTAGAAGGGTTTGTGGATCCAAAACATCCCAACAAAGTATGAAAACTTCAAAGTTCCATTTATGGATTGAAGCAAGCATCTAAAAGTTGGAACAAAAGGTTTGATGAAGAAATCAAGAAGATTGGTTTTACTTAAAATCCTGATAAGCCATGTGTATATCTCAAAGCTAGTGGGAGTAATGTTGCATTCCTGGTCTTGTGTGTCAATGACATATTACTCATGGGAAATAGCGTTACAATGTTGAAAGAAGTAAAATCTTGGCTTTGTAAGTGTTTTTCTATGAAAGACTTAGGAGAAGAAGCATATATCCTTGGAATCAAGATCATATGTAATAGATCTAAGCGGTTGATTGCTCTTAGTCAAAATGCTTATCTAGAAAAAATTCTAAAGAAATTTAGAATGAAAAACTCCAAGAAAGGGTATACTCTAATGATGAAAAAGTATGACTATAGAAAGTCGCAAGGTGCTAAAACACCTACTGAGGTACAACATATGTAGAGAGTTCCTTATGCTTCGACCATAGGTTCAATCATGTATGCGGTTAGATACACTAGACCTGATGTTGCCTTTGAGCAAAATTTGTGTAGTCCTTTTTAGCAAAATCCTGATGAGATTCACTAGATTGCTGTGAAAACTATTCTTAAGTATTTGAGGAATACTAAAGATATGGTTCTTGTGTATGGGGCAATACTTGAAGATGAGCTGAAAGTATCATGTTATGCTGATGCAAGTTTTTAAACAGACATAGATGATACAAAATCCCAAACGGGATATGTGTTCGTACTTAATGGTGGAGCCGTAGACTGGAAGAGTGCCAAGCAAAGCACTATTGTTATGTCTTCTACATAAGCTGTGTACGTTGCTACTGCCAAAGCATCAATGGAAGCATTCTGGATGAGGAAATTTATTGATGGACTTGGAGGTGTCATGCCATCGATTAAAAGGCCTATGGAGAGGCTATGTGACAATGAGCCTGCATTAGCTATCGCCAGTGATCCCGGAATCTTAAAAGGAGCCAGACATTTTCTGAGGAAATATCACTACATCCGTGAAGTAATTCAAGAAGGTGAAATTGTCCTAAAGAAAGTTCACACAAATGACAACGTAGCTGATCCGTTTACAAAACCAATGCCATTAAATAAGCATTTTAAACATGCTATGGCGATTGGAATTGTTCTTGCTAGCAGTCTCATGTAAACTTGTGATGTATTAGTTAGTATTTGGATAATGGGATGTTAAACGATTGTTATTTTTTTAAATAAATTAATATACGTGGCATCTTGTTTTCATTTTTATAATAATCATGTCCTATATTTGCATGTTTATATTCATGAATGACTTGTCGCATTCTAAAGCTTTGTCCATTACCAGTTAACGATATGGGAATATTGTTAATACAAGGTAAATGTGAGTGTCTGGTTGTATTCCGGAGAATACGTAAAGATGATTCTGCCAGCTTCACATGTTATTCAATGTGGTTGAATATTAGATAACCTACCGTATGATAATCACTTTATGGATCAACGTCATTAGGTACATTACACACATGGTAAAAGTTATGTTTATCTTTAAACTTGAGATGCAAGCAGGTTTTGCATGTATGGAAAGCATTTCTTGATAATAAGCCTACCGCTAGTCTGTCAAAAGGTAGTTATAAGGGATGTTTTTAGAAGTGTTTTAAAGTACATAACGGATACTTGTAGTTAAAATAGATTTTGTTCCTCCACTTGAGTGAGAGTTAGATACTTATTGGGGCCCTTGTTGGTTTGATCAGATATTTTCATAGCCGTGCCCAACATGTAGTTAAGATGATTCTTTTTGCATTTAGGGATTCGAATCAAGTACAGATGCGAGAAACATAATCGTTAAAGTTTAGAATGACTATGGATCCATATCAATATTTAATATGTATCTGAAACAAAGGGATAGGATTAAATGAATCTATAGAAGGCTGAGTTGTTTTCCAAAAACTACAAACTCAGATATTTCTGGGAGCATTGATGATGTTGCTAGACTATTTGTCAATGTTAGTATGTTATATGATATGAATGAGACATTCGCAAGTGGGAGCTGTTGGGTTTGTGCTCATGTCATACGAATATTTATACGGCTAGAAATATGTGAGCCTACGGGGTCACACACGTTATACATTTAGGTATCATTCTATTAATGTTAATAAAAATATAATTGTATATTTATTATTTATATTAATATATGATTTGATGAATAAACACTAACGGTCGTTAATTAGTTAATTAATTGTAACTAACTAATAAGGCTTTTAAATTAATGGGTAATTAAATGTAATTAACCATAAATTTAGAAAAGTCAAAAAGTCAACCCAAGGGGTGTTTGACTTGAGTTCGACCGGATCTAGAACCCAAAGGGGATTGGATTGGGCTTTGAGCTATCTTTTTCTACAAGGAATGTATTTTAGGTAAACCCTAACTTCATCCCTATATAAGGAGGATCCTAGAGCTCATAATTCTCATCCCCTGTCCCTCTCTCTGGTTTGATCGCAAAATAACCCAAAGGGTTTTTCTGGTTTTGTTTTATTAGTGTTTACATATTCGTTGGTTAAGAACTAGCATTCGGGTGATACTGCTTGACGTGTAGTGTATGAACCGCATGGAGGTTACTTACTTTAGTAACTTGGAGTAGTTTTCGGTTAGCACGTTTATTATACACGTGTGTGTACTCAAAGAATCTTGCATTCGTCACTAGCTTGATTGCTAACAGTATGTTTCCTTATTTATGTTTTTATGTGTTAATTATTTATGCTATATGAATTATATCCGCTGCGTAGCTCGTTTAATATTCTTGTAATATTAGGTTATTTAGATAACGATTCCCAACATCGTTGCCTTTATTTTTCTAGTTTTTTCTGAAAAATGTTTTATTACTAAAATTTTGACATGTTTTTCATTACTTAACTAGTTAAGACTTTACTGAGCACACCTACCCTTTATATTTCATTGTGTGAGGATAAGGCTTCCCGTTTTCCCCTTACATATAAATTCAATAAAAATAAGTGTGCCGGTGGCTGTAGTAGACTTTAGAACTTAGCTTGGTATATCTGTTCGAGACTACCAAAATGAGCATTGCACTGAGGTAACTTAGTGTAATCAGTGTAGCTAGGATAAAAGGCAATTTTTAGGATTAACCCAAAATAGCCTATATGTATCGTGTATATTAACTTTTCACACTGATTAGTCAATCCTCCTGTTAACCCCTTTGTTGCACACATATTTAGTGCAAGATACCCCTAGTACAACCTGCTGAGCCTTTCCTTTTATTTTGTAACCTTATATGTGTTTGTTTCGTTACACCAATCACCTAGCCTACCCTATAGTTTCTTAAAGTCCATAGTCAGGGAGTTGCTAGTTAATTTTGGTTCCACTGGTAAAAGTCATGGGTCATAATTAGAGGGTATGTGATGAAAATCGGGTTTTAAAGATAGTTGATCTCAAGTGGGGAGATGCTTTTGTATATATGTGTCTGTATTGTAATATACTTTTGTATCCTTGTCTTGCATTAAAAAAAAACTAGAATAAAGAGCATGCAAGCAAGAGTTTATTAGTTTGTCTACAGATGATCATCATTATAAATTAGCTTATATGTCGTTTAGTATAGTGGTGTATTCTCGCCTTGTGAAGCTAGCGATGTTTAGTCATATCCGTTTTGATGTTTGTAAACGGGTATCATTTATAAACCTGTGCCATTTCTATCTCTCCTTTCTATTTAAGTTTCTATTTATACAATGTGGGCATTGTACATCTTAAGTGGGGGAAAGGGATATAGAAATTGGAGATTTTGAGTATTCGGTTAGATTATGTGTGGATTTTGCCCAAAAATTTAAAAAATAACACATAATTTTTTTTGTTCATTATCGATGAAGACCGAGTTAATGCGTCTTATTTGCCTAGTTTATGGAGATTTTGAGGCATTACACTATATTTCATATGCATTAACTCGTGTATTATGAAGACCCCTTGACTCTTGACCCTTAGTTTTTGCCTTATGGGATTTAAATGCGACTAGTGACGGGGAGATTTGGAAACTATTTGTTTTGTGTCTTTTTATTACACCAATTATAAATTTTCCCATGTCTTTATCCTACCCTTTTTAATGATTTTAACCTTTAGCTTGCTCGAGTTAAGGATTTGAGCAATCACATGTGTCTCATTCATGGATGTGGGCGAGCATGTGTGGTTTTGTCGCTTTTACTAAAGCATTTGTATCAGTTAGAATGATTCACCTATTTAAGCCTGTGTGTGTAACATCCCGCTCCGATAAAGAGACCAAGAGTCACATTATGGTGTCATACCAGAACATATAAACGCAAGCGGAAGACTTTATTAAATAAAAAATACTAAGTCATGAAACAAAATGACTTTCAAACGTATTAAAATTCCAACAAAGTCTAAATGAAAAGAGATCTTCAAACGAAATAAGTCTTAAACATAAATCCAAACAAAGGAAATCTATCAAGGGTCGGTCCTCTAAAAGCTTCCTACTCTCAACACTCAAATCCTAACTTCTCGCTTATTACCTGCCGTAGGAAAAGAAAATGCGGCTGAGCTAACACTCAGTGAACAAATATAATAATAAAAAGGTAATAAGACAAAAGAATGAATGAAATGAATCCCGAGAACCTGCTAAACAAATATCATACAAAATACGAATCAAATGAATAAGAATCAAGAACAACAGAGGAATTCCCACGAGCTTAGATAAATGTCTAAACATGATACATGAATAAACCCTAAACAAATATAATCATATAGCCACATAATAAGTTGTACATGGAATTTGCAACTCCTGATGTACCAAATGTAGGTGTATAGCACACACACAACCATTCATCTGAACTGAACGGAACAAAGTACCTAGGATGCATCCATACGCTCCCTGTAAAACAAAGTCATATCCATATACACAAGTACAACGACGGGTATACATACATAGGCAAGAGTTTAAGTAAAAAGCATATTAAAGTAAAAAAGGTAGGATAAGTTTATGACCTTTAGATATGCATATGAACAGATAAGATTAGTTATGGTATTTTTATAATTATTATAAATCTCATTATGATGCA
>BQNB010062892.1:17426-31060 GCA_026074375.1 Tanacetum coccineum
ATGTATATATTAGGCATTAACCAAAAAGTATAAAAATAATTATGTAAAGTATATGTTAAATGTAAAAGTAATATATTGACCTTAAAGTGCTACTGTAAAATACTATGTAGCATATAAGCTTTTTCTTTAGGGCAGATCGTTAGTGATCGTTAAAGTGCTAAAATAACAAAAGATTGGTATATGTTTCATTGTGGCACAAAAACAAACACCTGACGTGCATAACATACCAAACACTTTAGTTCATCAATTGAACTAATAATATTAAAAACCCATATCACATATCACAATTCAAAATAAACCCAATTTAAATTAATTGTTCTAAATTATATTACATCATATTTATAGTCGAATCCAGTTTATAATTTTTATCACTCAAACATTATCAAAACACAATAAATATTAAAACTTAAATGATACTTACACAATGGATGCATATATGATAAACACCTTGGAAACCATAACATCAAATTATCTACAGGATCTTATTTGTGAGATCGAGCAAGAGAGGTTTGGAATTGTAGATTTTTTATATGAGAATAAAGATGGTTTTGGTATAAGACACTGATTCTTTTAGTGTACAATTTAGTACAAAAGTTTGAAGAAAAAGCCCAGCGTATTTGTAACTTTTTTAACTCTGCCAAATTGTTGAGAAAGGCGGGCGATATTATGTTTTTACATTTAAATTTTATGAATTATGTCCGTGTTAGGGGTTGATCGTGTTGGAGATGAAATCAAACAAAAATATTTGAAACAAAAAGGAGGGCAAAATTCTATGTATTTGTGAGTGGGAAGAACTAAGAGGGGGCGGCAGGAAGGGGAGAATTGATAGGGTTTTGATTTTGGAAAAAGAGGCGGGAGTAGGCGGGAGACTTGAGCAGGATTTGAAATTTTCAGATTTAGTGCCTAAAAACCAAGCCATTCATGTTAATAACCCATTTACACTTCACTAGTGTCTTTGGGAGGGGGGTGTTTTTGCCTTTTTTGTAGTAGTGTATCTAATGAATTAAATACCCAACTCCGAATCTACCCAAATGGCAAGGTTGTATTAAGACTATTGTATGGGTAGCCTCTAACCTAGCCCCGTTTCCCTAGACGTCTTCGCTATGCAATTAAGAAGCTAGTTTTCTAAAGCCTAACGCGCGCATCATTAACAAGAAGTAATAATAAAAGATAAACAACTAGGTTTCATGTAATCATAAGTAAACACAATTTATATTTAGCCAAGCATGTTAATTGCAAGCAAAGAACAATTAATCAAACAACACATAGACATATCGAATGATTAAAAGTGATAAAGAACTTCATTTCAATTAAACATGGAGTTATGATGAAAGTATAAGGGTTAAGAAACCCTAAAAATCGACATAAATGTCTGCTCCAAAGCTTATTAGCGATTTGTTGATCACACTTCAATAGATCTTTAATTCCTTATGCTTGTTAAGGTTTTGTTATGCTAGATAAATCTAACACAACTATAGTAGAAACTTTGTTGATTATATTAAAGATTATGCGGAATCTAATCTTTAATCAATAAGAAGAATTCTTAATGAAACAGTAACTATATGAACACAATTCTATGAACACACAATTCAACAAACAATAAAAGCTCCAATATTATAATTACAAATAATATGAATACTCTCCTGGTATTAGGGTTACAAAACCTTGAAGCTATAACAATATCAAAACAAAAGATGATTTAGTATCTCAACCTCTATGCCTTAGGACCTCCTTTTATACACCAAGGAGTCCTAGTCGATTTATAATATATTCCTAAAACTTAGAATATTCTCTATGATCTATTCTATAAATAACTAATACTTATCACGTAAGTAATCTTGATCTCCAATCAATCTTTATCCTTTCTTCTGTCTTTATCCATTCTCTTCTGATAGTAGAAACTCTTTCAGCAGTCTTAATCTTTGAGCAGTTGTAACTTTTGTACTAGCAGCATTAACTATGTACAAGCAGTAGTAACTACTTAGAATATTTTTTTCAATCTTTACCAGCAGTACTAACTTTACACTAGCAGTACTAACTTTATACTAGCAGTACTAATATATACTAGCAGTAGTAACTGTGAACTACCAGTACTAACTTTATACTAGCAGTACTAACTACTTAGCATATTTTTCATTAAAGTTAATGAACAACACTAACTTTTGCTTAGCAGCAGTAATACAAACCTTAGCATCAGTAACTTTAAGAAGACTTTTAATCCTAACAATCATCTCCTAAACTTGATATTCTTCTTCAAAATCTCAAGTTTCTTCATTAAAAGCTTCATAATCACCAAGAGGATGCTTCCAAACACTTCATTCAGGTACATAGCCTTCCTTTAGCTGTTTCTTGACCAATATAAGAAGCTCAAATGCCATTTCACACTCATAATCAACTTGAAGCTTCACATCATTAAACATCTGATGTAGTGTGTGATTTGTAAATGGATAGATCTTCTCAACCAACAAATAAAATAGCATGTTCTGCATTGTTACACAATGAACTCCATAAGAATCATAAAGCTTCCAGTTCAGCACTTTAACTAATCCTTGTTGATTCTTCCATACATTATCTTCATCATGATGTTCAAACATGGTCTTCAAATTAAGAAGTAAGAAATTATCCATGTAATTCACTGGCCCTGTCTTCTTAAATCTTGCTTTGACTATACTCCAAAGAACTTCCAAGTCTTCTCTGTCAAAGTTTTTAAGCATCTTTCAAAAAGTTAAATACATTTGAGTCTTACCATCTGCTCTGATAATTTAGAAATAGCTTTTCTTTCCTTCTTTGTAGATCTTGTAGTCAACAATGGTTGGAGACTTAGTAGATAAATGTGTAGCATCAATAGTTACATCATCTCCATCATTTGGAATTATTTCCAAACATTGCTTAAGCTCTTCAGACTCTTTGTCTTCTTCCAACTTTTTCTTTTTAGAGCTTTCTTGTTCCAGCTCTTCTTCTGCTCTCTTTAAACTGCTCGCATGTGCTATCTATGCTTCTGCCTTTTTGGAACTCTCTTCCACCAGCTCAGTTCTATAGTCAACAAAGGTATTCACCCTGTTAATTGCTTTGTCAAATAATTCTTGAATATTAGCAAAGGTCTTGTTCTTCAAACTTTTGGGCTTCCATCCTTCCATGTTTTTTAGATAAGTACACATGATACTCCTTTGTTGAGCTCTTGGTCGTCTGTTCCTCTTTTCTTTTGCTCTTTTTGCTACAAAGTACTTTCTTCTTTTCTCCAAGAGTTGTACAAATAATGTAGCCTTTTCTGCATCAGAAAACTCTTCTTGCTCGTGTGCTTGCAGTCTTTGAGCCAACTGATAATCAGCATCAATTTTAGCTTGAATATCATCCTAAGCTATGTTAGCTTCTTTAACTTGTTGAGCTTTTTCTCTGGCAAGCCTTTCTTCTTCTTTTTCAGGTTGTAGCTTGAAAGTAAGTTCTTCATCAATTCTCATCTGCTCTTGCTTCTTCATTGGCTTCTCTTTTTCCAATACAGGCTCTTCAATCATAATACCTTTGCCTTTGTCCTGTGGAGGTTTTGGTGCAGCTGTTATTGTTGTAGTTGTTGTTGTTGTAGTAGCTTCACTTGGCTCTCTAAAAGAAATTCCTTGAGTTGGTGGTCTAGCACTTTTCAATTCAGCAAGTGCTTGAGCCAAGGTTAGCTCATCAGCAATAGTAACTATTAGAATTTCACTAGCAGCACTTACTGTTGTAGCAGCAGCACTGATATGTGTTAAATACACATATCCGTTTGTACCTAAAATAACCCAATTAAACCCAAAACAGACCAAAAATGGCAACAATATGCTTGTATTTATGTTTTGTGTGTGCAGGAACGGATATATCAAAAATCACAAGAAAACCGTCAAAAATAAGCAAACACGGACACGAGAACGGAAGAGTGTACAAAAGCCGGAAGCCAAAGCCAGAAAAGTCAAATCTACAGTCAACTCCAGTCAATCTTGGTCAATAAAAGTCAACAAGACCCAAAGTGTTTCAAAATAATCCCTCAACTTTCAGAAAAGTCCAAAAATAGTCCCTAAACCTAAATGGGCCTCACCCGGATCCATAAGCCCAAAACCTTAGCCCATTTACCCTTTTCATAAACCACAAGGACTTAAACTGCCAATTGCTAAACTCTTTTTATACTACTCTATTTATAAAACAACACAAGGACTGAAATTGCAAATTTCCCAAAGTTTAAAACAAATTTTACCCCGTATTCAGTTATAAAAAGGGCGCCAAACACAAGTTACTGTTCATCATCGTCCCAATTTACCAAGCTGTCAAATCAAGGGGCTTTTTACAATTGAGGGGCAAGTAAGTCTATTCAAGAGCTCCTAAACACAATGGCAAGGTTAATTCAGTCAAATCAAGAGCAATCATGAGCTCGTTCTCATGATCAAGCCACGTCAGAGCAAGGAAAGCACACAAGTATATGGGTTTTTGTACTAAATCACTCAGAGAAGAAGCACAAGTGAGCCTCACATGGATTGCCAACTTGGCAATCTATGTGAGGTCACTTAGTGATCCAACGGCCAAAAACAAAGATCTAATGATTAGAGTTGATCAAAGGTGGATGATTGATGGAAGCTAAGGTCCTAGAATGTTCTTCTGCTGCTATAAAAAGGCAACACCATCACACACACAAGGAGTCTTTTTTTCCTTTTCTAGTTTTAGCTGAGTGTAGTTTTTTTAACCTTAATGTAATTTTGTTATAAATTCAGTTGTAATTTCTTATTAAGTAATGTAATTCAGTTTTTTTAATAAAATTTAGTTTTAACTAGTCATAAACTTTCATTGCTTTCAATTCATAAGCTCTTTCAATAAGCCTATTTGTCTCAATAAGCTAATAAGCTCATATTAAGCTCTCAAGAGTCTCTAAGCTCTTGATTTGAGCTTAACCAATCCTAATATACCTTAACTTTAAAATCAGAAGTTAATTACCTTTGCTTTTGGACTTTTGAATATGGAAGGGGAGTTAACAATGGAGGAACTCCCAAGGACAATTACCCTAGCTTATTCATAAGCTAGGGAGCTGGTAGATAAGCTCATTTTAAGCATAAACAGCCTTGTTGAGCTAGGCTAATTGTAAGTCTTCTTTTACTTTTATTGTCATTTAAATTCTAGTTTAGTTTTAACTCAAGTGCTTAATTAGATTATTAATTTGCTTATTTGCTTAATCAGTCTGCTTATTATTGCTTATTTGTGTTTCATCTAGCTTATTAATCATATTAGCTTATCTGTTTTTGCTTATAATAGTTTAGATCATAGTTTTATAAGTAATTTTTCATAAAACCATAAAAAACCAAAAATATTAGATAGAATAGTATAGATCTTTGATTTCTAGTTAATCAGTTGTTAGATCATGTTAATTAAGTTTGATATAAGCTAGTTAATATCTGGTTTTGTAGCTTTAATAAGTAGATTTAATTTCTCAAGGTTTTTCAAAACTCTGTCAATTTAAAGGGGTGTTTGGCATTAGCTAATTTGACCTCATAAAGTCAAAAGGTTTTGTGCATTTTGTTTGAGTTAGCTTAGGTTTCATTTATAATCAGTAGTAAAAGAGTTTTTAAAGCTTAGGTTGCAAAATTCAAAAAGTTATGGTCTAATTTGCTTGCTTCTACACCAGGGCATTTCACCCTTACTTTTTGTTTGTGAAAATTGGATCTAAACCTCTTAAGGTTTAGATTGTGCTTGCTTTGTGTTTATAAACCCTCAAGAAGAGTGTCCAAGTGCAAGTTTACCCTTAAGGTAACCTGCACTATTGGATTTGTGCTAAGTGTCAAGTGCATCAGCAGGAACTAGGTTGTTCCTGCTGTCACTTTTGAATTTAATTTTAGTTAAGTAAAGTAGGTCTTAGGTTCTTAAATTCAAGTAGGTTAAAGTCTAGGTATAGCTTATTATAGATTAAGTCTTAATTAGCATTTTCTAGCTTATTTACCTAGCTTAATTCAGCTGTCAAAGTCACCAAAAAAAACTGTAAAACTCAAAAACAGTAATTAGATTAGTATAGCTTTAAAAAATTTAGATTCTAGCTTGTAGTATTAGGTTTTATTGTTTAAATTAGTAGCCTATAAGTTGTTTGTCAAGTTTGCAAAAGTTCCTTTGTTGTCTTAGCTTTTGGAGCAATTTAGCTTATTTTGATTTTAAGCCTTTTTCCTTATTTCCTGATTTTGCTTCTTTTATCTTCACTTTTTGTTGCTTAAATGAATTTTCAGCTCTTTTCTCCTTTCATAATTAGCTCATGCCCATCACAAGCTTTCCAAAACATCTCTTGTTTTCAAGTTTGAGCTTATTTTGAGCTTTTTACAAGCTTTTTAGTAAATCCAAAGGCAAACACCTTGTTTCTGTAATCAGCTTATTGATAAGCTCTTATAGAGCTTATTAGTGGATTTAAGCTCATATAGCTTTTGTTAAAGTTGTTCTTGCCAGCTTATTCTCCAACTTTGCTCTTTTAAGTTTTTCCTAAAAAGCACTTTTTAAATCTCAACTTATTTTTAGGCTTTAAGGGACTTGGGGTGTAATCGGGCTTGGCCTCAGGGTAGGTTTTGTAATTTTGATATTTGCTTGTTAACTCAGTTAGTTCCCCGTTTGTCTCTTTGTTTTCACTATTAGTCCTTTAAGGTTTTTCATAGTTAGTCCTCAGTTAGTTATAGTTAGTTAGTTTTTAATCTTTAATTAATAATTAGGTTAAATTTTTAATTAGTTTAATTAAAGTTTATTAAAAAGATAAAAATTAGGGCTTTTATTTTTATAAAATTTCTGCATATTTTCTTTATTTAGTTTAATTTTTATAAAATTTTTAGGATTTTATTTTTAATAGTTTTATTATTTTTATAGTTTTTAATTAGTTTAAATTTTAGAAAAATCATATCTTTTAATCTAAAAAGCCAAAAATAGTAATTCCTTTTTCTAAAATTTTCTTTTTACTTATTTTACTTAGGAAAAATATAATTTCAATTATTTTCTATTTCTTTTTATTTTTAGGATTTAATTAGAATTAAATAGTTTTTAATTAATAAAAAAATTCAAAAATTATCAAAAAAATATTTTAATTTTTCTTAAATTTTTCTTTTATCCTAATTTAGGTGTAGAAAATTAGTTTGCAATCTTAAGGTTTAATTCTAGTCTATTTGCTTAATCGTCGTGTTTTATTTGTTTCCCGTATTTGTTTAATTGTTTAATTGCCTTTAATTGTTCAATTTTAATTATTGCTTTTATTTAGTAGATATAGATTATAAAAAATATCTTTGCTTCATTCAAATCAGAATCCAAGCTTAAACGAGGTTTCAATTTCACTAGTCGTTGGGGAAACGACCCGAGGGGATACTTACCCGGTTAAATATACGTATTATATATTACATTATATATATTTTTGAGAGTGAATTTTCCTTAGGGAATTTTCTTAGTTGCTCTTGTGGAATATTATTTTTATAGTATATTTTATAGTGTATCTAAACTTGCTATCAAGCACTAACTGGAATATTGGCAGTATCAATTACAAAAACTACTTCATCAACATTTCTCTTCTCACCAGCTCTTGCTTCACTTTCAACAACCACCTCATCACCATCTAAGTCATGTACTCTAAACATATCTGTATCAGCATCAATATGAGTACTAACCAAGCTAATTCCTACATCATCATCAATATTAGATATCCTCCCCTATTTGGATGCATCCTCCTTACCCAAACCTTCTTTTTCAGAGGATTCTACTCTTCTAGATGAATCAACCTTGTATAATCTTTTAAGCCCTTGAGTTCTTGACTTCTTCCTCCTATCTAGCTTCTTGACTCGCTTTTTCAAACTTGTAGTCTCATTAGCTTGAGTGGTCTTTATAGTCTCCAAAGCAAGAACTCTTAATTGTAAAGTTGTACATAATGCCATTAATTCCTCAAGTTTCAATCTATCCTCACCACTTCAAAGTGTATTACCTCTTACGAGCAGTGAATCATTAGAAAGTTTATATACATTCTCATACCTAGTCTGAGCAATTTTATCCCCTATGGTTTCTTGGCGCCTGGGACCACCACGTGAACTAGTTCCTGAGGAACTTGGTTCATTAAGTGTTTCCTTAGATCGGGTCTTTTTGATGTAACCCCTATCCTGCTTTGCATCTAAGCTAGTAGCAGTAGTGGCAGCCCTCACCAAACTGTCATCCATCTCCTCATTAACAACCTCATCTGCTACATTGGTTGTAGGACCACTAGGCTGAGGTACCTCAGTGTCCTTTCTCTTTGACCTTCTTAATCTTTGTTTCTTTTAAGATTGAGATGTTGATGGTTGAATAATGGTGGGTGTGTGATGGGAATCAATTGGCATTGCTAAACCTTTACCTATTTCTTCTTGATTGAGTACCACCATGGTTGGAAATAAGGGTGTGTCCCTTCCAGAAAAACCTTTCCCAATCCTTCTCATGTTTCCAAAAATCTTCTTAGTGTGAGCGGGTGCAATATAAATTCTGTTATGAGCAGGCATCCCTTCAAGTTGTTGATTCACAAACATTTGTATAAACCTTGGATACATCAAAAAATTTCCAGACACATTATCCAAGTTCTTCACCATACTTTCAAATATGTACTTTGAAAAGTTGAACTTCTGGTTTGTAGCTAAACATATAATTGCAGATGCCATAGTGCTACTAAATTCATTTCATGCAGTAGTCTTAGCACTTAGGCATTGTAAAACGGTATGAATAAGGAATTTTCCATTGTGAGAAAAAGAATGCCTTATAGAAAGTAAGCTTTTGAGAAAGTTTTTCAAACCCCATCAGTGCAAGCTATTCAAAAATAGTAGCATTGGGTAGATAATCAACACCTTCAGCATCTTCTAGTTGAAGATCTCTTCTCGCAATCGACTCAGTAATGATGATCTTCTTTCCATCCACTAGGGTTTGTAACTGTACTTCCTTATTGCGAGTTTTTGCCTTGACAGTAGCCCAGAATTGTTCAATGCATGAAGTATATATTGTAGGATTAACGGTTAAAGCATACTTTATGGGGTGTGCATTAAGAAAATCCACAATCTGTTCAAACCCTTCACTTTCTACGGGTTTAGACAAGAACGAGACCATATTGTGAGTATCAGCAAACTTTAGGGTCGTCATTATGCTGGGTTTTGATGATGAATGATAAAATTGAGTTAGAGTTTGTGATTAGAGAGTATATGAAAGTATGAAATTGATCAAATGAGTGATTGAAACCCTCAATCGAAGTATTTATGAAAATACCCTCAACAGCATTAACCATCACCATCAGTTGTAAGTTTATGCCTAGCAGCATTAACTTCTACCAGCAGTATTAACTTTGAGTCATCAGCATTAACTCCAATTCCATTCCAGACACTCTGTTTGTTATTAATATATTCAGCTCTCTTTCTATTTTTCAACTCACCTCTTCTCTCAATTCTTTTACTCACCAAATTACTCTGTCTGTTTTTATTTCACACAACTCTCTTTTTGTTTTTCAACTCACAACTTCTCTAAATTTTTTTCTCACCAAATCACTCTGTCTGTTTTTATTTCACACAACACTCTTTCTGTTTTTACACTAGTACAAAAAGTGGATTTGGCTACACTAAAAAAGTGTGACGATATACATATAGTCACACATACGTTTTTGAATGTGTGTGATAAAAGGTCGCGCGACCGTAGGGAGTTTATGGTCACATTTTTGAGTTAGTGTCAGTATCCATTAAAAAATAGTGACCAAAAGTGTTAATAAGTGTGACCGTACACAGTGTACAAGCACACAAAACTTGTTTTTTTGTATATTTAGTCACATACAATTAAGCATAAAGTGGCCAAAAGTATTAATAAGTGTGACCATATGGTGTTTAAAGTGAAGTAAAAGTGTATTTTGTGTAACTATTGTTCATCCAATGGCCACATGAATTTTATGTTTGTGTGGCCTTTTGTAATATTTAGTCACACAAAGCATGTTTGTTTTGGGTATTTAGTCACATACAATTAAGCATAAAGTGGCCAAAAGTGTTAATAAGTGTGACCATATGCTGTTTAAAGTGAAGAAATGTGTATTTTGTGTGACTATTGATCATCCAATGGCCACATGAATTTTATGTTTGTGTGGCCTTTTGTAATATTTAGTCACACAAAGCATGTTTTTTTTTGTATTTAGTCACATTAGTCACATAACAATTAAAGCATTAAAGTGGCCAAAATGTTAATAAGTGTGACTAATATTGCTTGTTTAAAGTTGAAGAAATGTGTATATTTTGTGTGCTATTGATCATTCAATGGCCCGAAATTTTAAATTTTGTGTGGCCTTTTATAATATTTAGTCACACAAAACATGTTTTTTTTGGTATTTAGTCACATACAATTAAGCATAAAGTGGCCAAAAGTGTTAATAAGTGTGACCATATGCTGTTTAAAGTGAAGAAATGTGTATTTTGTGTGACTATTGTTCATCCAATGGCCATATGAATTTTATGTTTGTGTGGCCTTTTGTAATATTTAGTCACACAAAGCATGTTTTTTTAGGTCTTTAGTCACATACAATTAAGCATAAAGTGACCAAAAATGTTAATAAGTGTGACCATATGCTGTTTAAAGTGAAGAAATGTGTATTTTGTGTGACTATTGATCATCCAATGGCCACATGAATTTTATGTTTGTGTGGCCTTTTGTAATATTTAGTCACATAAAGCATGTTTTTTTTTTGTATTTAGTCACATACAATTAAGCATAACATGGCCAAAAATTTTAATAAGTGTGACCATATGCTGTTTAAAGTGAAGAAATGTGTATTTTGTGTGACTGTTGATCATCCAATGGCCACATGAATTTTATGTTTGTGTGGCCTTTTGTAATATTTAGTCACACAAAACATGTTTTTTTGTATTTAGTCACATACAATTAAGTATAAAGTGACCAAAAGTGTTAATAACTATGACCATATGCTGTTTAAAGTGAAGAAACGTGTATTTTGTGTGACTATTGATCATCCAATGGTCACGTGAATTTTATGTTTGTGTGGTCTTTTGTAATATTTAGTCACACAAAGCATGTTTTTTTGGTATTTAGTCACATACAATTAATTATAAACTGGCCAAAAGTGTTAATAAGTTTGACCATATGGTGTTTAAAGTGAAGTAAATCTGTATTTTGTGTAACTATTATTCATACAATAGCCACATGAATTTTATGTTTGTGTGGCCTTTTATAATATTTAGTCACACAAAACATGTTTTTTTTTGTATTTAGTCACATACAATTAAGCATAAAGTGGCCAAAAGTGTTAATAAGTGTGACCATATGTTGTTTAAAGTGAAAAAATATGTATTTTGTGTGACTATTGATCATCCAATGGCCACATGAATTTTATGTTTGTGTGGCCTTTTGTAATATTTAGTCACACAAAGCATATTTTTTGGGTCATTAGTCACATACAATTAAGCATAAAGTGACAAAAAAAACTTAATAAGTGTGACCATATGCTGTTTAAATTGAAGAAATGTGAATTTTGTGTGACTATTGATCATCCAATGGCCACATGAATTTTATGTTTGTGTGGCCTTTTATAATATTTAGTCACATAAAGCATGTTTTTTTGGGTATTTAATCACATACAATTAAGCATAAAATGGCCAAAAGTGTTAATAATTATGACCATATGTTGTTTAAAGTGAAGAAATGTGTATTTTGTGTGACTATTGATCATCCAATGGCCACATGAATCTTATGTTTTTGTGAACTTTTATAATATTTAGTCACACAAAGCATGTTTTTTTTTGTATTTAGTCACATATAATTAAGCATAAAGTGACCAAAAGTGTTAATAAGTGTGACCATATGATGTTTAAAGTGAAGAAATGTGTATTTTGTGTGACTATTGATCATCCAATGGTCACATGAATTTTATGTTTGTGTGGCCTTTTGTAATATTTAGTCACACAAAGCATGTTTTTTTGCGTATTTAGTCACATACAATTAAGTATAAAGTGGTCAAAAGTGTTAATAAGTGTGACCATATAATGTTTAAAGTGAAGTCAATGTGTTTTTTTGTAACTATTGTTCATCCAATGGCCACATAAATTTTATGTTTGTGTGGCCTTTTATAATATTTAGTCACACAAAACATGTTTTTTTTGGTATTTAGTCACGTACAATTAAGCATAAGTGGCCAAAAGTGTTAATAAGTGTGACCATATACAGTTTAAAGTGAAAAATGTGTATTTTGTATGACTATTGATCATCCAATGACCACATGAATTTTATGTTTGTGTGGCCTTTTGTAATATTTAGTCACACAAAGCATGGTTTTTTGGGTCTTTAGTCACGTACAAATAAGCATAAAGTGACCAAAAATGTTAATAAGTGTGACTATATGCTGTTTAAAGTGAAGAAATATATATTTTGTGTGACTATTGATCATCCAATGGCCACATGAATTTTATGTTTGTGTGGCCTTTTGTAATATTTAGTCACACAAAGCATGTTTTTTTTGTCTTTAGTCACATACAATTAAGCATAAAGTGACCAAAAATGTTAATAAGTGTGACCATATGCTATTTAAAGTGAAGAAATGTGTATTTTGTGTGACTATTGATCATCCAATGGCCACATGAATTTTATGTTTGTGTGGTCTTTTGTAATATTTAGTCACATAAAGCAGGTTTTTTGGGTATTTAGTCACATCCAATTAAGCATAAAATGGAAAAAAGTGTTAATAAGTGTGACCATATGCTGTTTAAAGTGAAGATATGTGTATTTTGTGTGACTATTGATCATCCAATGGCCACATGAATTTTATGTTTTTGTGGCCTTTTCTAATATTTAGTCACACAAATCATTTTTTTTTTGTATTTAGTCACATACAATTTAGCATAAAGTGACCAAAATTGTTAATAAGTGTGACCATATGCTGTTTAAAGGGAAGAAATGTGTATTTTGTATGACTATTGATCATCCAATAGCCACATTAACTTTATATTTGTGTGGCCTTTTGTAATATTTAGTCACACAAAGCATGTTTGTTTTGGGTATTTAGTCACATACAATTAAGCATAAAGTGGCCAAAAGTGTTAATAAGTGTGACCATATGTTGTTTAAAGTGAAGAAATGTGTATTTTGTGTGACTATTGATTATCTAATGGTCACGTAAATTTTATGTTTGTGTGGTCTTTTGTAATATTTAGTCACACAAAGCATGCTTTCTTGGGTATTTAGTCACATATAATTAAGCATAAAGTGGCCAAAAGTGTTAATAAGTGTGACTATATGTTGTTTAAAGTGACGAAATATGTATTTTGTATGACTATTGATCATCAAATGGCAAGATTAATGTTATGTTGTGTGGCCTTTTGTAATATTTAGTCACACAAAGCATGTTTGTTTTGGGTATTTAGTCACATACAATTAAGCAAAAAGTGGTCAAAAGTGTTAATAAGTATGACCATATGATGTTTAAGGTTTATTAAATGTGTATTTTGTGTGACTATTGATCATCTAATGGTCACATGAATTTTATGTTTGTGTTGCCTTTTGTAATATTTAATCACATAAAGCATGTTTTTTCACTACAACAATAAAAAGATAAACACAATATATAAAAAGAAACTAATAAATCTCATATATTTCAATATCAATTACATGTGAAGATTAAA
>BQNB010062893.1:0-35902 GCA_026074375.1 Tanacetum coccineum
CATGTAGAACTTCTGTCATTCGCCCAAGAGATCAGGACGATCCTCATGATGATGCTCATCCTGAGGGGGAGAATAGTGCAAAACGGCATAAGACATCTAAGTATGAAGTATATGTGTCTGGATAATCATCATCTGGACAAGCCAATGAAGTCCATCAACTTTAGGTAATCAAGAGCAATTATATGATTATGATTTTTGGACTGATTCTTATGCTTCAGATGATGATGAATTACCTTCAAAGCAAGTAACCAAGACATTATGAAAGAAGTGTCACTGGCCATTGATGAAGCGAAGCTAAAGAAAATTGCTGATGAGATGTTGAGGCAAAAATGTACTTCAGGAGATGAGCACCAATATCACTTTGATCAGATGAAGAATTTTCTAGAAAGTGATATAGTGTGGGAAAGTAGAAAGGAAATTCTTGTCTCTCCACATCCAAGAAAGGCCACACCACTAGTTCAAAGTTGTCAGAGAGATCCTGAAACTCCAACATTGTCTCTGATAAATCAAGATCTTCTGTACTTAAAGAAAGGAAGTTCAAGGTCCGAGAAGATAGTGTTATCACTTTATAAGTTTCCTACAGTTATCTTCAATGATGATGATATTGAAGAACGAACTTCCAGATGGGTTAATAAATGTTTAAAGAAGTTTAATCCTTATGCTCGGTATGGTGTCCAACATTTGAAGAATCCACATTGCAAAGATCTTCTACATAAGGAAACAAAAAAAGCCCGGAAAAGCAAAGGAAGTTGTTTACTCAAATTCAAAGATTATTCAAATCATCAAGACATACTAGGAACTGGGCCATGAACACAAGTTTATCACAATGATAGTTGCAAGAAGGGCTAATGAGTGCATAGTGTCAATTACCGAGCCAGATTTCAAGAATCTAAATAAGAATGATATTGAGGATATGTATTTGCTAATCATGAATGGCAAGGTACCTGGTTATGCAGAGAAAGCATTGTTGTGGTCTTTATTAGTGTTCATCAGAAGTTCAATAATATGGGAAAGAGTGCGTGACTTCCAGCTTGGAGTAGAAAGCTATCAACAGAAGGTTAATCTTACTGCTCTATCTTTCCCAGGAATCAAAAAGCATAAGATGTTCTCTATCATCCATGAGCCAGTGTATGGAATCATATACAAGAATAGCAAGAAAGAAAAGAGGGTGATGAGGCATTCAGAAGTTTCATAAGTTTTGTGATGCAACACTAAACAGAGTATTAGAAGGTCTAAAGAGTTACAATAATGATGTTAAGTATGGCTATATACAAAAAGATCTCATCGAAGATGAGTTTGAGTATCTGAAATTGTTTGCAGAAGAAATTGAAGTGAGATTGAAGTATCGCAACCAGATGAGAAGATGGGAGATGTATGTGAATGGGAGACCACTTGGACCACGAAGGGAACGCCCAGAATAATCGACCCTTAGGGGGAGATTGTTAGGTTCATAAAAAGTATCGATTATGTGGTTTAATTATATTTAGTCATTAGTCTTTATTTTATTTAGAATAAAGTAGCTTGTAATAAGGTTTATTATGCTAAAAGAAAGAAATAGCATAATTACCAAAGTATAGGTTTAGTAGTTGAAACATCTTGAAAAAATAAAAAATGGAAGCTTTCTTTCCTCTCCTATAAATACCCCTTCTAATCACCATTAGAAGGGTAAGCCTTGTAGTAATCTTTTCTATTTTTCCCTCCATTTTATATCATTTGAAAATTAAATACTTGTCATCCTCTACTAGGGGTGAGCAACGGTCCAAAACCGGACCGGACCGGCTAGGACCGGACCGGACCGAGACCGAAATGGTCTAAAAAGCCGGACCGTGGACCAGACCGAAATGGTACGGTCCGGTCCGGGTCGGTCCGGTCCGGTTCGGTCCTCGGTCCGGTCCGGTCCTATAAGGCTTAATCTCGGGTTTTTGGTCGGACCGGACCGGACCGACCGGACCGAAGACCGAATTGGTCTAAAACCTCGGACCGTGGACCGGACCGCGGTCCGGTCGGTCCGGTTCGGTCCGGTTTTCCGGTCCGGTCCGGTCCACCGGTCTATTTGCTCAGCCCTATCCTCTACTATTATCTCTAAGCTTTCATTGATGATTATGTATGATTCAAGATAAACAAGACCTAACACTTTCTCTGCTAGCTTGTTATTGAAATCTAGTGTTCAAAAAAAAAAATCATCTGTTTGGTACTAATCACATAATCGACATGAGAATAACGTCTCTCTTGTTTGGTTTTGTTACTCGGTGGAATGAAAAAGTATTTAATCATGAATTATAATTTTCAAGCATTGATTATTAAAATTCCGTTGTATCATATTTTTATCATATTTTTGCAATAACATAATTTAACTTCATGATCTATTTAAAACTGTGGAGAGAGAATCACCACTTTTGATTCTCAATTTTCATTCCAAAACACAAGCAAACACGGGAAATGCCCCATATTCCTGTTCTACCCTTTCTTCTTTTCTCTCTCTAAAAGGCTAACTCACAATTTCGAGTCTCCTCGACCTCTCGAATCGTGTTTGCAGTGTTTCTTGATACCATTACAACTTTTGATCAAATCAACAATTACTGAATGTTTTTGAAGTCCACTTGATGATTAGCATCGATTGTGTGTTTGAGAGTTATTTTCTGGTAGAGTGAATTGGTTTTGGGGAAGATTTTGGCTTTGTGACATAATTGCATGAAGGACGTAGTATATGAACCGGTTACCGAACCCAAAATAAGTTGGCTAGATTTCACCACCTATAGTTCATGTAGTCCCTATCACCAAAAACCCAACCAAAAGGTGCTGTGAACGCCACGTTATTTTCCTTCCGGACCAAATCCGTTTTTGTCCAAAACACCGGACCGAGAACCGGACCAAAATGGTCAATCCATGTGTGGATTGGTCCGGTTCTGTTCGGTTCGATCCGGTCTAGTCCGGTCCAACAAAGCATAATTGGCGATTTTGTGTAAGACCAAACCGGACCGAATATAAGGAAAAGATGGACTAAAAACCGGACCGAAATATGTTTTGTCTGGTCCGGTCGGCGGTCTATTATGCTCAGGTCCTATTTGTAAAGTACAAAACACCAGACGAGAAACCGGACCAAAATGGGTCAATCCATGTGTGGATTGGTCGGGTTGTTGTTCGTTTCGGTTCGGTTACTCCGGTGGTCCAACTAAGCTTATTTGGCGATTTTTTGTAAGTACCAAACCGGACCGGTCGGGGAATCCGAATAATATAAGGAAAGGATGGACCAAAGAAAACGGAACAAATATGTTTGGGTCGGTTTTTCAGGTACGTCGCCGGTCGTGCGGTTATTTATGCTCAGGTCCTATTTGTAAAGGACAGTTCTAAATCTTGAGAGGCTACAATCATTAGTGCGCGAGCCATAAATCTACAGTAGACAACTTGTTCATTACTACAGAAAAATCAAAGAACTACAATGAGAGGTTATAGAACACAGCCATGTTACAATTTACTGTTTCGGAGTAGCTTACACTAATGATATCTACTGGGACACATATGGAGCTCTATCTAGAAAAAACATCTCCCGAAAGGAAAAAAGTGCTATTTCTGATGACATGCCACTATCCTGCCAGATAATATTTCATTTCTTGAGAGAAAGAACACATTGAATTTGAAAAGCAAATGGGGATAATGGTTCATGTATTAATACATGCTTCATTTGAAACAACTGCCAGAAAAATATACAAATTGGCATAAATTGTAGTGAAGTTATGATACACAAGTTAAAAGCTCGTATTGCTCCATAAGCACGAGAATGATTAAAAATAAGTTATACAAGAATCACCTTAAAAGCGCCTTGATTTTTGTTGCGGATATCCAGGCATCCCCATTCCGTCCTTCCTTCTTAACTGGTTCTGTGAAAAATAATAGACTTTTGGGGAATCGTGGAAAGGCAGACAAGATACAAATAATAATGATAAGGAAATATAAGAAACCTGTTGTTGCTGCTGCTGTTGATGAGGCTGGGCAGCGACACCCCGCTGCATTGGGATATTTCCAGGATTATTCATTGTGCCACCCATCCCGGCCTGAGAGGCAAGATTATAAGCTGCCATATTCTGTTGTTGCATCCTCTGCACCCCAACCATATGCATTGGCCGTGGAACATTTCGATTCCCCATTACATGTTGGCCTCCCATACCCCCAGCCACTTGGTTTCCTGATGCCTGGTAGAATCATCAATACATGGGAAACCCATTAGTCCACATACTTAATCACTCATTTCTATCAAGTGAAACACTAAATAATCTAACAACCATTCGTAATGCTCATCATAAAAAATAAGGTATTTCCAGATACAAAATGCACATGCTTGGACAACACGAGCTGGTATGATACAATTACTATGAGTCCTCAAAAGATAATGGAATTATGGAGGGCGTGAATTATTTCTCAAGAGTGGTGCCTTCCAAAGAACAAACAATTTAACATAGTGTAATTTAGCTAATCTACAGGATCACGTAAGAAAATCAAGGAATGCACAATAACATTTATCTATTTCTATGTTAACAAAATGAAAATATTTATCAGTCTATTACTGACTTGAAAAAATAATATACTCAACTAGAAAATTTAGAAAAACCCTCTTTAATCGGAATCAACTTTAACGCAAGAATATCCTAGAAATAAGTTTTTAAGATATAATGCAATACATTAAAAAGAGAAATCAAGAGTTTGATGTTACATTTAGTAGAAACTTCTTTTTGATAATAATAATATAAGCTTTTTTTAGCAAATTGATTTCTTTTATAGCTTTTGGGGAGACTATTAATGATGTACAATTCTATGTGCAGAACAATTTTAATATCAGATAATGTGGTAAACATAACACGATACCACCAGAGCACTGCCATGCTTGCATATAAATGAAACTTGTCCATTTATATCTATATCATTTGGAAATAGTAATACAGCTACATGATATGTTGTTGCACATAAAAATTAATTGGTGATGTAGGAACGTTTTAAGCACTTCATCAGTTGTACAGGTACAAAGCTTTCTGGCACTTCATCATTAGTACATGACATGTTGCACAAAAAAATTGATCATTCTGGCATTCTGTTGGAAACACAAAAAGTTTCGGTCACTTCCAAGTTGTTTAATAGTTCTTAGCTCGTTAATCAGTTTATGATAATGATTAGATAGTTATTCTAGTCCGGCAAAGACCCTATGGGAAGCCAATCATAGCCCATGGGCCGGCCAGTAAACTGTAATTTATTATCCACCTCTCCTAGCCTAGCATTGGAGATGGGGTTGGTTTGTTTCTTTTTATCCTTTATTCCTCATTTGTAATAAACACTTCTTCCATTCCATCCAATTCTCTCTCACTAACTTCACAACCCACATTTCTTCTCTCTTGTTCTTGGTTAGTTCATTAGATTTACTTGTTTCTTCTAATTAGGTTATCAACGAGACATATGGTTCTATCTTGTTCCTTTAGTGGTTTCGTTGTGGTATTTCAAGCTTATTGGTTCGGCTTATTTGTTTCTATACGGCATATTCTCTCTTTTTAACTTCATATTATTCGTCTTTTTTTTGTCAAATCTTTTGGGCTACTCGTGTTTTGGTAATTTAAATATATATTGGGCTAAATGAGTATACCCACTGTTTGCTTCAATCATTTTTATGTTTTCTAAATGTGTTTGTTTGCTTCACTAAAACAAAAAACAAAATACTTTTGTGTTATCATTTCTTCCAACAGTTTATCACCTTTTATCGTTTCTTTTTGTTTTGGACATTTTGCATTTTAAAACCTGTTCTATAGCTTCATTTCTTAATCATTTTAGCTTATTTGGAGTGCTTATTGTTTGTTGGCTTATTTATTCGGTCCACACGGTTTGAGCAAGGAGTCAAAGAAAGGTGCTAAGAAAGTGTTTGATAGTTTGTCTAACCGATCTAGTCACCTTACAACTCGAGCCGAACTAGTCATTCTTCTTCACGAACCGAACTAGTCAAGCACTCTTCATCTACCGAACGACTCCATCCCCTTATCAACCGATCTAGTATTTTTCCTTCGAGCACCGAACTAGTAGTTTTCACTAAGGACCCGAACGAGTAAAAAGATTTTGAGACCCGAAATAGGTTGTTGTCATTAAGGACCCGGATCGAGGTAAAATGTCTTAATTCACCCGAACTTTCGAAATGCCTTTATCAAACCAACCTAGATAATTTGCGTGAGACCGAAACTAGTAAAACACGCCTTAAGAACCGATGTAGTGAATTTATTTCAGGAACCGAACTAGTCGTACTAGTAGTGAACCGAACTAAATAACCAACTCAACAAAATCTTACACACTTTAATTTTTTTTCGGTTTTTCGGTTTCGAGTAACGTTTAACTACAGGACTTATAACTTATACCATCGTGATCGTGAACTCGTTTCGATCAATGTGGTATATCCACATTTCACCGACGATAACCGTACAACTCCGCGGGACAAAAAATAGAATCGTTCCATTTTGTAAAATTTAAAACGAACAAGTGTGCATGGTGGGAAATCATTTTTGTTATTAAATATATTTTGAAATTTACACTTTCAGTCCCTGGGCTCCAAGACAAATTCATCTCTCATCCTTTATTGGTTTATTTACCCTCTTTGTTAAAACAACTTTGCACTGTTAGTCCTTATTCGTATAAAACAACCCATTTGTCCTCCAAAGTGAACCGTAATTGCACCGTTAGTCCTTGTTTTTGTTTTAATCAACCGATACTCATTTTAAGTTGAAAGTTTGTGCACTGTTCATCGTTTTCGCTCATTATTCATCAACAAAAGCTCAAATTCTTCAACGACAACAACGATTTCTCAACAATTAATTATTGTTTTACGGTTTCTTCTTGATTTTGTAAAATCCTGCGAAAGATACGATTATTTTCTCGGTTTTAATCATAGATTTGTAAAATCCCATGAACGTTAATTGTTTCGTCAAAACCACAACAAAATCACTTAATCTACTTAAGATCCTTAAATTTCACACATCGAATTTCAATGGAATCTTTGAATTCTAATTCTCAAGAGAGAGAGATGCATCAGCTGCAACAAATGCAAGACAAAGCAAAGGAAAAATGCATGGAATCATTTCGCCTACTTCATTCACATCTTAAGGTTCTTTCAATCAAGGGAGGATTCGAACGGGCATGTGTGGCACTATTTGATCAAGATAATCAGACTTTCACAGAATCGTTGTTACTTAACTTGGATAATCTAGAAAAGCAACTCGACAGAGAAGAATTTCAAGAAACTGAATCCATTGGTGCGTTTAGAGTACTCATGAAACAGTTTCAGACATTCATCAATTTTCGATACTGTTTCGATGATTTTGAGGGTGCAATGATATGCAAGTCCTTTCTAGAAAACACTCGAACTGAGATTCAACAATTCCGTGATACACTGATCCAACAAAATGGGATATGCAATGGGTTGGGCAACTAAGTCTGATTCTACTAGCTTAATCTTGGACCATAAATCAGCTTTCATAAGTTTATTAGGTTTAAATCTCAAATTTTATGTCCATTGCATTCATGGATCAATCCTGTGGTTTTCTAGTGTGAGATATCAGCTTATATGCTTAAGCTTTGATCAATGTTTTTTTTTGTTATTTATCATTAATGTTTTTAACTCTTAGGTGCAGTAATATGAGTTAGTGCAAGTAAAATTTACACTCTTGTGTTTTAAGTTATACTTGTCTAGTAAACTTTGATTTATAAAAAGCCCATTTCCAGTAGTAGATTTAGGGTAGTTATGATTTGTGTTTAATGACTGATTTTAAGAAATTAAGCTCTTTGGACATTGAACTTTAACTATTTCAGCTAATTTTCCCTGTTTGAGCTTATTTGATTAATGAAAATCAGCCTGCATTTTAGGTTTTTGTCTTAGCAATAGTTCATAACTCAGCAGTCACTGAGTAAGCTAGTTTTTTTAAAGCTTTTCATAGCTTAAATGTTTTTCAAAATCCATTTGGTTTGCTGATTTAGAATCTTTGGAGGCTTAACTTTAAGGATATGCAAATCATAAGGTCATAAGATTCCATAAGTCAGCTTATTTTTAAGCCCAAAACTGCCTAGGTTGCCTGTTTGGTTCTAATTTGTGGCCTAAGTGTTTATTGCTTTTTCTGAGCTTATGGATGTTTGATTTTGCTTAATTTTTATTCAAAAGTGCTTAATAGGCCCTAGACACTTATCTGAATTCAGCTTTTGATTGCCTAGTGCTTATTTAGTGCTTAATGTAGCTTAGACAGTTTTAGTGAAACCTTATTTAGCCTAATAAGTTAATTCTGTCTTAAATTTTTTCCAGGCTTATTTAGTTGCTAGGTTTTAACTCATTAGTGCTTATTTAGGTTAGGTTAGAACCCCTTTTCAGCTTATTTGATCAAATGTTAGCTTATTAGTCCAAAAAGTCAAAAAGATAAAGCAATCTTGCCTTAAGCTTAATATAAGCTGCTGTCCAACAAAAAGCCCCTTTTTCAGCTTATTTATAAGCTTTCACAAATTCCTGTAGTTATGAAAAATGATAAGCTCAATGAGCTTATCAAAGTTGTGTAAAAAGTTTTTGTAAAAAAAGGGGAGATAAGGGGAAACCCGGGTGAGCAAGACTCGAACCCGGGCCTCTACCCTCAATACACCCCTTTATAACACACTCCCTTACCGCTGTGCCCTTGGGTCTTTTCTGTAAGACCCTTGGGCACTTGGAAATATAAGGGAGTTTTTGGCCTTATAGTTATAAGCCCTTTCGAGCTTATTTTCAGCTTATCTATAAGCCGAATTTCGGGCTTCTTATTTTTCTTAGGTAGGATTTAGTATAAAGTAATTTTAGTAATTTTTTCAGAATTTTTAAAAATAGTTTGTATTATTTTATATTTAAATTTCGTAAGTTTTAAAAATTCATAGAAAATTTCAAAAATTATCAAAAATATTTTTCTTTTTTAGAAAATTTTCTTTAGTCATAATTTACGTAGGAAAAATATAAAAACTTTTGTAGGGTTAATTTTTCAAACTTTTGATTTTTAAAGAACGGGTCTCGGGTACGGAACTTGACTTGACTCGTTTTTGGGTCAAACGACCTCCGTTTTCAGTCTAGTCTTTTTCATTCTTCGTTATTAGTCCCCTAGAGTAGTTTAGAAGTAAAAATTTCTTTGTAGGGTTAATTTTGAAGATTTTAGGTTTTTGACCCCTTGTTCGGGATTCGTGCTCTCGTTTTTCAGCTTAATTTCATAATTTTTAGGTTTTTCTTAATCGTTTTTGTTTGTTATTGTTTAACTTAGCTTTCCACACTCTCAAATCATTTCTCTCATTCAAACTCCAATCTTCCGACTGTATCGATTCTCCAGTCCAGCCTCGTTGGGGATAAACGACCCGGGAACATTCCTATACTATTCTCGGTTATGATTGTGTTTTTAGACTATACTTACTATATATTTTATATTTTATTATATATTATATATAAGAGGTGTAGTTTAGCTCAAATCAATTTTTGGCGCCGCTGCCGGGGAGGCTGTGATTCGATTTTCGTGTTTGTTTGACGATTAGTGTTTGAAGACCCTTCCCTCGTGAAGTTAATTTTCCCGTTTGTGAATATTTTCTTTTATTTAAAAAAAATATAAAACACAAAAATATTTTTCATTTTCTTTTATTAGTATTAGTATAATATAAAAACCAAAAAAAAAAATCAAAAATATAAAATCATTATCCTTAATTATCAAAAATCATCATCAATATAATGCTTTCACCTGAAGCATTATCATAATAAGTTCCCGAACAAAAGATTTAAAACTTGCCTTTGTGTCACTTGTGAAATACGGCTCACCTTTAATTGATAAACAAACTATAAGAGGGGTATAAGGAGGGTTGTTCCGAGGAACTACGACCCGAAAGGAGAAGGTTTTTAATAGCTTCGCGCTTTCCCGCTCCTCCGCTCCTTTGTGCGTTTGTCTTTTAAAGAGCTACCGTGAAACGAGTTGATTATTGGTTTAAGTTGTCTTATCTCATTTTGTCCGTTAATAAAATATGTTGCTTAAAAAATTCGAAAAGCCAAAAATAATCTTCTTTTTCTTATCCATTTTATGTTCTTTCTTTAACCTCCATTGTTTAATTTTAGGCGTCACTCGGATCGTCGTTTAAATCACCTTTACGCGGATTAAAGAGTGTTCATCTTGGGAAATTGCACACCAAAGCCGTGGTTGTCCAAAAGGAGTTTGGAGACAAGATTCTTGTTCCCGTACCCGACTTGTCTCAACGACCCTTTAAAATTGAAAAAATTTGTCTCGATTGTGGAGACCCGGTTCATGGTCTATATTGTCGACAATGTGCTCTAATACGAAAGACATTGGAGGAAGTTTTTCAAGACTTCCAAGACACTTCCAAGTCATCCAATGACGATACTAAACTTTGGTTAATCAAGGCCATTTCTTTGTCAAAACAAGACCCCGGTGTTAATTCTTCACAAAGTCCTCAAATTAACCACAATTGTTGTTACGAGTGCGGTGATTCGTTAGACGATATCTTTTGTCAACGATGCACTTGTAAGTCTTGTGGGAAAGGTGCTCATTTATGGTTATAATTTCCACCGCAAATTCTGTTTATCTCTAATCGGGAACCATGCTACAATCAAAAATGAGTTCTACAAAATTTGCAAGTTTGCAACAACAATGTATTTATGGTACGTGACAACAATGTGTTGTAATGGAATTGATGGAGTTTGTTTTATTGTATGTTGGAAACGTACACCAATCACTTTTTCAACTCCGTACTCTTCTAACGACTCTCCAAGTTTTGCAAACCACCCTCCACAAAATTTTCAAAATTTTCAGCAACAATATTCTTGTTGTGAAAATTGCGGGGGACCTCATGAAACTTACCAATGTCAACCAATGAATGAAGACTATTATCATGAGCAAAATTCTTGCTATGATTATAATTCTTTTGGTTTTGACCAATTTCAACCCCCGCAATATACCGTCAATCATCCAATCTTCAATTCCCAAAATGAGCTTCTTAATTCCCAAAATGAGTTTCTCAATACCCAAAATGAGCTTCTCAATTCTAGTAATAAGCTTATGGAACAAATGACAACCTTATGTGATTTGGTTGGTCAAGCTATACAAAAGAAGGAAGAAGAAAAGCGAATTGCGGAAGAGCAAGCGGCTTAAAGGATCGATATTGGAAAGATTCCATTTGCTACGATGATGCGATGAACTATACCATTGCAATACACCGTCTTACCACCAAGTAAGCCCGTTAACTCTCTTATGTATGGGGGCATGAATCTGACACATTCCGGCAACGGAATTGAACGAAGTAATAAAGTCTAGTGTTGAGAACCTCGTCCCAATCCCAAGTGAGTTCGAGGGAATTTCTGACAGTGTGTGTGATGTGCCTCTTTGTAACGACCCTACCTCTCTGAAGCTTTCAAAGAACATTCTGAGACTATCATCGATTCCAACGATGATTCTACTTCGAGTGATGACGATTCTTATGAGAACATCGATTATGTCGATGCATCACCTCCCGATGCTGAGATCGTCAGCTTAGAGGTGGTAGAGATTGTTATCCCGGAAGTTGGAGGGATTGATACCGATATTCTTCTAACAATCAAAGACGATATCCTTCGTGAAAAATTGTTGAATGTCAATCTTCTTATTGCTAACATCGAAGCATTAAAAGATAATCCCGCTCCATCTTCCGATGTTATGACCAAGTCTTCCTCCACATCTCTTAACCTTTTCTTAGAGGAGACTAACACCTTTGTATTCTTTAAACCGAATCTTTCTGCTTTGATTTAGAAGAGAATAGTAGTGGCAGTACCACTACTCATTCTGATTATTCTCTTCCGGATTATGAAGCTTTCTATTTTGATGACGATCATATTGAAGAAAAGAGTAGTGGCAGTACCACTACTCATGCTGATTTTTCTCAATATGATTCGTTCATCTTTGATCTTTCGATCAATCCATTTCCTCCTGCCGATAGGAGTGATTTTTATCATGAGGAGTTCGCCGATGAACTCGCTCACATCATATCTCCATCGGAGTATGATCATTTCTGCTTTAAGATTGAGCCCGAGCTGGGCAATCTTACTATGGATGTGGTGGAGGATATTTTCCCAACAAGAGAACCCAGAGTTCATGTGCCTAATGTTTTATCCACCCATCCCACCCTGGATACGGATTTCATACTTTTAAGTGAACCTCTCTTCGCTTATATTGTATGGATCTTTCTTCCATTTCTCACGTATCCAGTTGCTCCTCCATATCTTCTCTCCTGTGGGAATGAAGATACCATTTTTGACCCCGGCATCTCCATTTATCATTCTTTTATGCCGGGTGTATCTCATCGGAGTGGAACTTTCATAAAATTCAATGTTTATCCAAACCACTTGAATGAAAGTCCGATGAAGATTTTATCTTCCACTTGCTCCCCCATGGACCAATGAATTCGGGGTCGAGTCGAGCTTGTGACTCGGTTAACAAAAACAAGGCGCTTCGTGGGAGGCACCCCATGCTTATCCATTCTATCTTCTTTCTATTTGCTAATAAGTGTTATGTGTTGTGAGGAGGCTCGCCTCTACCATTATCTCGTGTTTTGTGTTTTGTGGTTTATTGTCCAGGATGTCCCGGATGTTTGAAGCCTCTCGGTTTTGTCCTTCATTCACCTCGAGCTTCACATCCTCAGCTTCATTTTGGGAATCCGATATCCTAATCTTATCGACTAACGTTTATCTTTAAGAATAAATTCATAACGCTTAGGATTTACGTAGATGCTTCGTAAAACATTGAGGATATATTTCATTCTAGTATGGGGGGGGATCTTCGATTTGGAGTGTGCATGCCAGCCGTTGTTATCACGTAATCCGTTTTTACACCAAAATTCAAAAAAATGAAAAAAATTCAAAAATTTTCAAAAATAAATAAGTGTTTGTCATATTTTGACTTTCCTGATGGTAGAATAGGAATAATTATTGATTCATCGACGTGTTGAGCTCTAGCATGTCCTTAAACTTTTAGACTAAGCAGTTCGCAAATTATTTGGCGAAGAACGAAAAATGATAGTGTAAAGTATGAGGTGGATGCTAAACAAAGATTATTGGAAATCTAAGGAGCTCATGTTGTATTTGTCGTTTTTCTCCCATAAGCTTTAACCTGATTAATATACGTGCTACTTTTGGAAATTAAACTTAAATCAATAATTTTTATGTAGTATATAGCAAAAACTTTAGACTTAGTTCAAATTTATACTTGAATTTTTCAAAAAGACGTTTTCCCAATGTGTAAAAAAAATGATGAAAAATGCAAAAATATAATAAACTGTGGGTTGATAAAAGTTTGCTGTATCTTGCCGGCTCACAACCGATGTTACAACCTTCTAAGAAAGCCCATAGTAAGAAAAAATATCCGAGGATCTGATAAAAGTTTGGTGCATCTTGCCGGCTCACAACCGATGTTGCAGCCTTCTAAAAGGTCGAGGGTTACAATTGCATAAATGGTTAATATTAAGTGTGAATAAAAGATCTCTTTTTGTTAAATTCAAATATGCTTTTGAACTTTGGCTATTATATTTTATAAGCTATGTGCATACGGAAACCTAGAGTTTTTGAAAAACCTAAGGTCCGTGAGTCCCGATACTAGTCTCTGTGGGGTGTCAAAAGCCTGGTCACTTAGCCGCAAGGTTGGGATGTGCCAAGACGAAAGTCGCTACATGGGATGATCTCGCCTTCAAAATCTCCATTATTCTCGGGTGGAACGTGACATAGAATGTTGCAAAACGTTGATCCATGGTTGAAATTCAAAATAGCACATACACTTAAGATATAAATTGTCGGGAGTGAAAAGTTTACAAGTTGCAAATATGAGTAGTGTTAGCATCTTAACTCATAATTAACGGTGATTTCGTTTTAAGCTTGGTTTGGAATAAGGAAAATGTCGGGACGAGAATTATCTTTTTGTGGGCATTCTCGGATCTGAAATGCATCTTGTTCTATGATCCTTCTTAAAGTTATTAAATAACAGAATGTCAAAGTTCTAGTTAGTTGATTATATGAAAAATGAAAAATACAAAAAGATGTGTAGGAAATAAGTGTATATATATATAAATGGTAAAGACGTGGATTTTCAAAACTTATGAGTCTTTAATGTGTGTGTGTTTGATGAACACTTAGCTACTTTTCGAGGTAATTGTCGAGGCGTGATTTGAGATTCTTAGTTTCTAATTGTAACTTCATATCTTGCGTGAGGGACACGACAATACCTTAGTATGGGGATTTTGGTAATGTGTGTAATTTACACCATACCTTTTACCTTATAAAACGACCCTATACGACCAAAAACGCACATAAAATGCCATAAATATGCCTGTTTTTGTGTTTGTGCTGTGCAGGTACCGGATATTCACTAAAGGACAAAAACAAAGCCAAACCAGACAAAACTGAGCACGGATTTGGAAAGAGCGCGAAAAACTGAGGCCAAGGGTTCAAAAGGATTGAAAACGGAGCTAAAACGAAAATTCCCGGATCGACTCGACGACGTTTGTGCAATTAATGAAGTGAAGACGAAGTCAAAATCAACCCCGGGATATGGTGTTGGAAAGAGAATCAAAAACCGAACCCGAAAACCTAAATTTCTAAAAATGGGCCCACCCGTACCCACCTAGTGGGCCCGGATCAGCCCACTTTATTGAAATTAAAAAAAACCACAAGTCCAAAAAGCCCAAAACCCATTTTACAATTACCCGGCCCAACCTTTTTTAAAAATAAACACTTAACGTTGTTAGCCCTTAACACCCTATACCTTACATCCGTTAGTCCATAAAGGACTAAGGTGTGATACCCCTTAAACTCCAGGGACCAAAATTGTAAATTACAAGGACGATTGTTGCGAAGTTTAACAATATATCTTCGAGGGACCACTATTGCCCAATCCACAAACCTCACCCCTGAATATTTAAAACAGACATACACTGTTTATCCCCTTCACCCATTTCCCGCCATACATAACCCCACCCATGTGCACCTACAACACCACGACAACACCCTTACCCCACTTCATCCCACTCCAAAAACATCACCCTCACCCTCACAAAACCCCAAAAACCACTGTGGCAATCCTAAGCTTTCTTATTGGGTATCACGAATCAATGGGTATGATCAACTTGTTTGGGCTCCAAGGAAATTAAATGGTCAGGATGAAGTCTTTGGTTCCTCTCAGCAAGCTAGCACAACAAACACAAACCCAACAGCTATAAGAAGAAGAAGAAGACAGAAATGAAGATATGTAGTGTAGAAGTAATTTGAATTTACTTTTAAAATGTTTTATTGTCTTTAACATTCTGTAATTTTTAACTTTTAAAAACCTTGTAATCCACCTTTCAAAAATTAATGCAAATTTCAAGTTATCAAGTTATTTAAAAGCCTTGCTCTTAAATCTTTATGCACTCAGTTATTTTATGTTCACAAGTCAATTACATAAGCTCCTTTAAGCCTTTAAGTCACTGTTTACCCATGAGAGCTTTTACAAAAAGCTCTTAAGCACTTAACTGTACCCTTAAGAAATGAACATGGATTCAAGCTTATTTTGGATAAATAAGCAATTGTGGATGGCTTATTGGGTTTAGAGCTTATTGGTAAGCCCATAGGATGGTATAAAAGTTGTTTTGGTTATTAAGCTCCTGACAAAAGCATTGGACTTTGTCAGATTCATTTTCTTACTTCTTCAAATTTTTTGCTATTTACTATTCACTGCTTTTGATTATTTGTGGTCTTATTTACTGATTTTACTTACTTATCCAGTTTTATTGATGCATATTTGATCATATTAGATAAGTATGTTAAGATGTTTTAGTTTAATTTGTGAATTATTTAGTCTAAAGGGGTGTTTGGGGTAAGCCTAAAAATGGGTCAAAATAGGATATGCAATGGGTTGGGCAACTAAATCTGATTCTACTAGCTTAATCTTGGACCATAAATCAGCTTTCATAAGTTTATTAGGTTTAAATCTCAAATTTTATGTCCATTGCATTCATGGATCAATCCTGTGGTTTTCTAGTTTGAGATATCAGCTTATATGCTTAAGCTTTGATCAAATGTTTTTTTTTTGTTATTTTCATACCTGTTTTTAACTCTTAGGTGCAGTAATATGAGTTAGTGCAAGTAAAATTTACACTCTTGTGTTTTAAGTTATACTTGTCTAGTAAACTTTGATTTATAAAAAGCCCATTTCCAGTAGTAGATTTAGGGTAGTTTATGGATTTGTGTTTATGACTGATTTTAAGAAATTAAGCTCTTTAGACATTGAACTTTAACTATGTCAGCTAATTTTCCCTGTTTGAGCTTATTTGATTAATGAAAATCAGCCTGCATTTTAGGTTTTTGTCTTAGCAATAGTTCATAACTCAGCAGTCACTGAGTAAGCTAGTTTTTTTTCAAGCTTTTTCATAGCTTAAATGTTTTTCAAAATCCATTTGGTTTGCTGATTTAGAATCTTTGGAGGCTTAACTTTAAGAATATGCAAATCATAAGGTCATAAGATTCCATAAGTCAGCTTATTTTTAAGCCCAAAACTGCCTAGGTTGCCTGTTTGGTTCTAATTTGTGGCCTAAGTGCTTATTGCTTTTTCTGAGCTTATGGATGTTTGAATTTGCTTAATTTTTATTCAAAAGTGCTTAATAGGCCTAGACACTTATCTGAATTCAGCTTTTGATTGCCTAGTGCTTATTTAGTGCTTAATGTAGCTTAGACAGTTTTAGTGAAACCTTATTTAGCCTAATAAGTTAATTCTGTCTTAAATTTTTTCCAACTTATTTAGTTGCTAGGTTTTAACTCATTAGTGCTTATTTAGGTTAGGTTAGAACCCCTTTTCAGCTTATTTGATCAAATGCTAGCTTATTAGTCCAAAAAGTCAAAAAGATAAAGCAATCTTGCCTTAAGCTTAATATAAGCTTTGCCTTGGGCCAACAAAAAGCCCTTTTTAAGCATATTTTATAAGCTTTCATTAACTTCTGTTGTTATTGAAAATGATAAGCTCAATGAGCTTATCAAAGTTGTGTAAAAAGTTTTTGTAAAAAAAAGGGGGGGGAGATAAGGGGAAACCCGGGTGAGCAAGACTCGAACCCGGGCCTCTACCCTCAATACACCCCTTTATAACACACTCCCTTACCGCTGTGCCCTTGGGTCTTTTCTGTAAGACCCTTGGGCACTTGGAAATATAAGGGAGTTTTTGGCCTTATAGTTATAAGCCCTTTCGAGCTTATTTTCAGCTTATCTATAAGCCGAATTTCGGGCTTCTTATTTTTCTTAGGTAGGATTTAGTATAAAGTAATTTTAGTAATTTTTTCAGAATTTTTAAAAATAGTTTAGTATTTTTTATAATTTAATTTCGTTAAAAGTTTTAAAAATTCATAGAAAATTCAAAAATTATCAAAAAAATATTTTTCTTTTTTAGAAAATTTTCTTTAGTCATAATTTACGTAGGAAAAATAGAAAAACTTTCGTAGGGTTAATTTTTCAAACTTTTGATTTTTAAAGAACGGGTCTCGGGTACGGAACTTGACTTGACTCGTTTTTGGGTCAAACGACCTCCGTTTTCAGTCTAGTCTTTTTCATTCTTCGTTATTAGTCCCCTAGAGTAGTTTAGAAGTAAAAATTTCTTTGTAGGGTTAATTTTGAAGATTTTAGTTTGGACCCTTGTTCGGGATTCGTGCTCTCGTTTTTCAGCTTAATTTCATAATTTTTAGGTTTTTCTTAATCGTTTTTGTTTGTTATTGTTTAACTTAGCTTTCCACACTCTCAAATCATTTCTCTCATTCAAACTCCAATCTTCCGACTGTATCGATTCTCCAGTCCAGCCTCGTTGGGGATAAACGACCCGGGAACATTCTATACTACTTCTCGGTTTCATTGATTGTGTTTTTAGACTATACTTACTATATATTTTATATTTTATTATATATTATATATAAGAGGTGTAGTTTAGCTCAAATCAATAGGCATATATATTTGTAAAGGGCTCCTTGTATTTCTATAAAAGGAGATCCCAAGTGTAGTGCAAATTAGAACTTTTAGAGATACATTTAGAGAAAATTTGTAATAGCTTCAAGGTTTGTAACCCCAGTACTTCAAAGAGTACTCGTATTATTTAATAATATCTGAAGCAGTGGAGTTTTGTGTCATTGTTTTGTGTGTGGTCTTACTGTTTCATTATAAACTTCTTTAGGTATCAAAGTGTAGATTCCGCCATACACTTGGTATACATACCAAAGTCTCAATCTTTGTTATTTTTGATTGTTTTCAAGGTAACAAACTCTTCTATATCATAAAGAATCGATCAAGGTGGGATCAAAAGTGTATCAGAGCCTGTGCTTTTGAGAACTTTAATCTGGGAAATAGAGTTAGAAAATTCTCAGAACAATGCGTTGGCAAAGCTTCCCATGCTCAAACTAGGAGAGTATGAGATGTGGGAAATCAGAATCAAGCAGTACTTTCAGATCCAAGATTATGCATTATGGGAGGTAATAGAAAATGGGAATTCTTGGGTACCTATTCCTGTTACAACACCAGAATCAGGTCCATCAACAGCATTGAAGATGACTGTGCCCTCTACTACTGAAGAAAATATTTGCAAGAAGATGGATGATCTAAGCTCGCTTGGGGGAATGATGCAACAAGAAGACACATAAAGGCATAAATGAAGCAACAAATATGAAAACTTTAAATGCTACAAAGCTCAGATCTTTGGACTCTATTTTTAACAGCTTCAAAAAGCTTGTTAGTAGATTGGCAATTCTTGGTGTAGATTCTTTCCTCAGTAAATCTTAAATGTTAAGTTTTTGAGAAGCTTCCTTCTGAATGGGATACACATGTGGGGGGTGGGATAGTCTGATGACAAACCCGACTTGAAACTATGGGTTTGGATGATTTGTACAACAATTTTAAAATTGTTGAACAAAAGGTTAAGAGAACTGTTGCTGCTAATAATGATGATAAGAACTTGGCATTTCTAACCACTTCCAGTCCAAGCAGTACTAATACTATTAATACTGTTAACACTGGAGTTAGTACTGGCAACACCAAGGTTAATACTGCTAGTACTAAAACTAGTACTGCTAGTTTTAGTGATGCCACAGTTTATGCCTTTTTGTCCACTCAACCACAAGGGTCTCAACTAGTTCATGAAGATCTTGAGCAAATTCATGATGATGATTTGGAAGAAATGGATCTAAAGTGGAATATGGCACTGCTGAGCATGAGGGCAAGAAAGTTCTATCAGAGAACTGGAAGGAAGATCATCATTGATGGAAGTAGTACTGCTGGATATGATAAATCAAAAGTAGAATGTTTCAACTGTCATAAAATGGACATTTTGTAGACAATGCAGAGCACCAGAAGTAAGGAAAACAGAAATTGGAGAATCAAGGAGCTCATCAAAAGCAGTAAGGATTAATAGCTTTTGAAAAGGCAATGTGTGCTATAGGTGGTGCTGGGTTTTGATTGGAGTTGACATGGCAGAGGATGAATTCAAGCAAACATGGCTCTCATGGCATTCTCAGATTCTGAGGTAACAAATGATAAATCATGTTCTAAATCTTGTTTGCAAAATTATGAAGCTCTAAAGAAATAGTATGATGATTTACTTGTTAAATTAGATGATATTGGTTTTAAAGCAGCTACATATAAAAGAGGTTTATCAATTTTAGAAGCACAAGTAGTTAAATATAAAGAATCTGAAGTCCTTTTTTTTTGAGGAAATTGCTTTGCTTAAAAGAAGTATAGGTCACAAAGAATATCTAATGGGATTACTTAGGACTGAACTTGAAAAGGTTAAGGAAGAAAAGGAGGGGTTTGAGTTTAAG
Source organism: Tanacetum coccineum (assembly GCA_026074375.1). NCBI lineage: Eukaryota > Viridiplantae > Streptophyta > Magnoliopsida > Asterales > Asteraceae > Tanacetum > Tanacetum coccineum. Next base: position 19,855 of record BQNB010062893.1, read on the forward strand.
ATTGCAAAGTTTGAAAAATTAGCAAAAGACTTAGATGATTTGTTAGCAAGTCAGGTAACTGACAAGAGCAAAAGGGGTTTTGGTTATAATGTTGTCCCCTCACCTTATCCCTTAATTCTTAATAGACCAACACCATTAGACTTATCTTATTCAGGTCTTGAAGAATTCAAACAACCTGAGGTAAATGAGTATGGTCCTAGGGATTCAAGTTTAAAGCCTACCACTGGTTGTGATAAAGAGTCAGATAATTCTAAGGAGAATACTGATGACTCTTTAAAACAACAACAAAAGACTGATTCTAGAACTAGCTCTGTTAAGTCTCTACTTAAGGTAGACAAAGATTGGAAAGAGAAGTTTTTCAGTCCTGCTAATCATGTTAGGGAAGAAGAACCTAAGAAAGCTAGAGAATAATGATGCTCTAATTATTGAAGATTGGGTGTCAGATGATGAGGATGAAGTTGAGCCTATCCCTAAGGTTAAAAAGAAAACTGTTATACCTACTGCTACTAAGAAAGAGTTTGTTAAACCTGAAAAACCAGTTAGGAGGTCAGTTAGGTATGCAGAGATGTACAGGTCACAAAGACCTAGAGGAAACCAAAGGAATTGGAATGGTCAAAAATCCAATCAATTAGGATGTAACTTTGTTTTTAATAACAAGGCATGTTTTATCTGTGGAAGTTTTGATCACATTCAATACACCTGTCCAAAAACCTCTCATCCTAGTGCACACAAACATATGGCACCAAGAGCAGTCTTAATGAAGACTGGCCTAAAAACTGTTAATACTGCAAGGCCTGTTAATACTGTTAGGTCTGTTAACACTGGCAGACCTTTTAGTACTGCTAGGTCTTTTAATATTGTTAGGCCTTCTTATACTACTCACCCCAAATCAACAGTTCATTGTGCTAGACCAAGGACACATTTTCAAAATCAAGCACAATCAACTGTTCACAGGCCCTTTTACAAGAGAACAGCATTAACAAAAAGGTCTTATAATCAAAATGTTAATACTGGTAGGCAAAATGTTAATACTGGTAGGCAAAGGTTTAATACTGGTAGGGCAAGGGGATTTAATGATGTTAAGCCCTCAGCATGTTGGGTTTAGAGACCCATTAAACCTAATGGTGTATCATTGATTTTCAACAAATATAATTACATTGATGCACGAGGCAGATCTAAGTCAGTAATAGCTTGGGTCCCCAAAGAAAACTAACTTCATAAGTTTTGTGTGCAGAGCAATTCACAGCTAAATGATAAAGGATTTGTTGATTGTAGATGCTCAAGGCACATGACTGGAAACATAACCCATCTTTCAGATTTCAAAGACTTTGATAGAGGTTATGTTACTTTTGGTGGAGGAGCATATGGAGGCAGAATTACTGGCAAAGGTACTATTAAAACTGATAATCTTGATTTTGATGATGTATACTTTGTCAAAGAGTTAAAGTTCAACCTCTTTAGTGTCTCACAGATGTGTGACAAAAAGAACTATGTTCTTTTTACTGACTCTGAATGTCTTGTCCTATCTCCTAATTTTAAGTTGCCTGATGAAAATCAGATACTTCTTAAAATTCCTAGACAGGATAACATGTACAGTTTTGATATGAAAAACATAGTTCCTAAAGATGGTTTAACTTGTCTAGTTGCAAAGGCTACATCTGAGGAATCAATGTTATGGCATAGGAGGCTTGGTCATGTCAATTTCAAAAATATCAATAAACTTGTCAAAGAAAATCTTGTAAGAGATTTGCCTTTAAAACGTTTTGAGAATGACCAAACATGTGTTGCCTGTCTTAAAGGCAAGCAACATAGAGCCTCTTGTAAGACCAAGGCCTTTAGTCCCATTACTAAGCCATTGTTTATGCTACACATGGATCTTTTTGGTCCAACTTTTGTTAGTAGTTTAATGCATAAAAAATACTGCTTGGTAGTTACTGATGATTATAGTAGATTCTCATGGGTTTTCTTTTTAAGAACTAAGGATGAAACTAGTGAGATCCTTAAAAACTTTATCAAAGAGATAGAAAATCTAGTGGATAAGAAGGTTAAAATAATCAGAAGTGACAATGGGACAGAATTTAAAAACCATGTGATGGATGAGTTTTGTAGAGAAAAAGGTATCAAAAGAGAATATAGTGTAGCAAGGACACCTCAGCAAAATGGTGTAGCTGAAAGAAAGAATAGGACTCTTATTGAGGCTGCTAGAACAATGTTAGCTGACTCTAAGTTACCTACAACATTTTGGGCAGAAGCTGTTTCTACTGCTTGTTATGTACAAAATAGGGTCTTAGTAGTCAAACCTCATAACAAGACTCCTTATGAACTCTTTAGGGGTATTAAACCAGCTTGGATTATGAAACATTTGGATGTCTATGTTCAAATTCTCAATACCTTAGATAAGTTGGGCAAGTTTGATGGAAAAAGTGATGAAGGTTTCTTTGTTGGGTATTCCTTAAGTAGCAAAGCTTTTAGGGTATACAACATTAGAACCAGGAAAGTACAGGAAAACTTGCATGTTGGGTTCTTAGAGAATAAACCTATGTTAGAAGGAAATGGTCCAAAGTGGCTGTTTGATCTTGATTCTCTAACCCAATCCATGAATTATGTGCCAGTGGTTGCAGGGACTTTTTCTAATGTTTCTGCAGGTATACAAGAAGTTTTTGAGTCCAGCACATCCTCTCAACAAGATCAAGATTGTATTATCATGCCAATTTGGAAGGATGCTTCATACTTTGATGATGCTTCCACTCAAAATCTGTTGTGATGCAAAAACAAGGATCAAGATGGGACTATGATGATTTTTTAAGTATTTAGGTTAATGGTTTTCGATGATCAACAAGTTAATACTGCCAGTCCACAAGTTAATACTGGTAGTAGAGAAGTTAATACTGCTACTCCTGAAGGCTTGATGGGACCAATTCCTACAACTGAAGACACACAAGAGGAGGACCAAGGCATTGAATTGGGGAACCTTTCACCATCTTATGCAGTCTCGTCCACTCCTCATACAAGAATTCACAAGGATCATCCAATTGATCATGTGATTGGTGATGTGCAGTCTTCTGTTCAAACAAGAAGAATGACAACTTCTTACTCTTAACTCAGGATTTGTTGGTGCCATTATAAGAAGACTCACCAGGACCTACATACATGCCTTTTTGCCTATTTCTTACAGAAGAAACCAAAGTGAGTCTTAAAGCTCTTAGTGATCCTGTCATGGTAGAAGCAATGCAAGAAGAAACTCTTACAGTTCAAACCTCAAAGTGTATGGGTTCTTGTAGACTTGCTAAAAGGGTCATAGGCTTTGGTTACAAAGTGGGTCTACTGAAACAAGAAAGATGAAAGTGGAATAGTTGTCTGGACAAGCAAGACTTGTTGCCAAGGACATACACTAAGAGAAGGTATTGTGGACTATGATGAAGTTTTTTGCTCCATGGTAGATAGAAGCCATAAGAATATTCCTGGTTATGCTTTCTTATATGGTTTTACAGTTCTACCAAATGGATGTCAAAGTGCGTTTTCTTATATGGTCAAATTAAAGGAGGAGGTGTACGTATGTCAACCTCCAGGTTTTGAAGATCCTGGACCATCTGATAAATTTAAAGTTGTGAAAGCCTATATGGACTTACATCAAGCAGCCAGTAGTTGGTATGACACATTGGCCCACTTAGTTTTGAGCAATGGATTTCAAAGAGGACAGATTGATCAAACCTTATTCATCAAAAGTCAAAAGGGGCATATACTGCTTGTTCAAATATATGTAGATGACATCATTTTTGGATCTACCAAGAAGGAGCTTTGTGATGAGTTTGAGAAGCTTATGAAGGATAAGTTTTAGATGAGTTCTATGGGAGAACTCACCTAATTTTTGGGATTGCAGGTCCAACAAAAAAAGAAAGGCATATTTATCAGTCAAGATAAATATGTACATGAAATTTTGAGAAAGTTCAACTACACAGATGTGAAGTCTGCCTCCACTCCCACAGATTTGGAAAAGCCCTGGTTTAAGATGCAGATGTGATGGATGTTGATTGAACATTTTATAGATCTATGATTGGATCTTTGATGTATCTTACAGCATCCAGACCAGACATCATGTTTGCAGTATGTGCATGTGCAAGGTTTTAGGTTTCCCCAAAAACTTCCCATCTCTTAGCTGTCAAAAGAATCTTTAGATACCTTAAAGGCAAACCATCTCTAGGTCTTTGGTATTCTAAGGATTCTCCATTGGAGTTAGTTGCTTACACTGATAGTGACTATGCTGGAGCTACACTGATAGGAAGTCAACCACTAGAGGTGTCAATTTTTGGAAATTAGGTTATTCTTTGGCATGCAAGAAACAAACTGTGGTTGCATTCTACAAATGAAGTAAATATGTGCAGCGGCAAGTTGCTGTGGAAAGGTTCTCATGGATCCAAAACAATTGCTTGATTATGGGCTACAATTTTATGTAACACTGTTATGTACTTAACAACACATTACTATTCTGTATCATAGAAAATCCTCGTTCAACCACTCTAAAACATACATATGAGGATTTGGCAATCACTTTATAAGAGATTGTAATACTTAAAAAAGTTTATTCAAAATGGCTAAAAATTGACACTCAACTTAGTAGAGATTTCTTACAAAAGGTTTTGATGCTGGTAGATTGCAGTACTTGGTTTCAAGTTCTGGAATGTCAATCACTATGGCCCAATTCTTTGTTTGTTTTGTAAAGTTTGTTAAATGTTAGTACTATTAGTGTTTGTCAATTAATACTGCTAGTTCATATCTAGTTCTGTCGTTTATATTTAAACTGTTTGTTAATACTGTTACTTATAATTAGTCTGTGGTTTATCTCTATGTATTTTTGTTAATCTGTGATAACACTTAATATGTTAAACATGAAAACATGTTTGATTATGTTTTTCTTGGTTTAAGCTAACTTTTTCAAATTAACAATGAGGTGTCAAATTGGTTATCCCATTTAAAATGTATTTATTTGAGGGGAGGAAACATGTTGGCTGTTCTTAAAGTGTTGGTTGTTACACCACACAACAAATGGTCATCAATTTACCATGTCTAATAGACATCAAGAATTGGCTAGTCCAGAGCAAACGGTACTGGTAAAGTCTTTCAAATCCGTTGATAGTTGATAGTTTACTCCAACTATATGGTCCTCAATGGCACAAGTTTTATAATGAAGCATTGGTAGTCCAGAGCAAACGGCAAAATGTATGACTTTTAAATCGTTTATAGTGGTGGTTTCACTCAAAAATTATGGTTATCATTGCACCATGTTTTTTCTAATGAAGCAGTGGCTAGTCCAAAGCAAACGGCTATTGGTAAAGACTCCTCAATTCCGTTTATGGCTGGTAGTTTGCCAAAAACTACACTTTATGTGAATTAGTGAGCTAAAACAAAAGAGAGAATTGGTGAGCTCAAAAACAGAAAGAGAGCTGTGTGAAAAATAGACAGAGTGAAAAGTGAGCCAAAAAGAATTGAGAGATGAAATGTGAGCCTAAAAACAGAAAGAGAGATTGTGTGAAGTGTTTCTTTTTGTCATACAAATCTTTGGAGTTTGTACTGCTTATGTGTGGAGAAGTTAATACTGCTAGGCGTATTTTAGTACTGCTAGGCCAAAGTTAATACTGCGGGCATGACTGTTAGGTACTATTTGAGACCTCAACAGATTTTCATTTATTATAGTCCGTTGAGATATTTCCGCCAAATACCTATGGAATAGGGGTTTGACCAATTGGACTTTCGTGTATCTACTATATATTCAAATAATTTATTCACGATAACTTCAAACTTCCTTATATTGGTCAACGAATATCTCTCTGTTTTCTCTATTCAATTGCAATTAACTTTCTCCAGCCTTCATACTTACATACACGATCATATCCCACTCAATTCCTCACAACTTTACTCATGGCAAGTTTGGATTTTTGTGACAAGCATAACATGGTAGCATTTCTGGAAAAATCTACGGGAAGTGCAGGATTTCATCAGATCATAGATTTCATCACTCGAAGTCACATTTGCTATGCACTCACTAAGAAGCCAGAGGTGTGTGTATCCTTTATCAAACAATTTTGGAGGTCTGCTGAGGCTTCTACTGATGCTAATGGTGAAGTCACGATAAATGCTACTATTGATGGTCACACACTGTCTATCACCGAAGGTTCTTTACGGCGACATCTCAAGCTAGCTGATCAAGATGGTGTTACTTCAATTCCAACTACAGAGATCTTTGAGCAATTGGAGCTTATGGGCTATCATACTGTCTCAGATAAGTTAACCTTTCAAAAAGGTGTCTTTTCACCTCAATGGAGGTTTCTTATTCATAATATTCTCCATTGCTTAAGCCCAAAGAAGACTGCTTGGGAGCAGTTTAGTAGTAATATTGCAGCTGCTATTATATGCCTTGCCACAAATAGGAAGTTTAATTTTTCTAGGATGATTTTTGAGCACATGGTGTCTAATATCTCTAGTCCCCATAAGTTTTTGATGTACCCTAGGTTTATACAGATATGCCTAGATATGCAGAAACACCAGTTTCAACAACCATTCTGGAACTATCATGTTCCCTCTCTAACTATGAGGTGCTTTAGCATTATGAAGAGGCCAACAGAGGATTTTTCAGGCCAGGAGGTTGCTCTATTTCCCACTATGTTAGATGATACTGAACCCTCAACTTCCCCTTCTAGAATCACATCTTCACCTTCCCCTACACCTTCACAGTCACCTGAACCATCACCTACTCATACACCATCACCTACTCAACCATCACCTACTCAACCCTCACCCACACAACCATCCCAAACACAACCTGGACCAGAACACCAAGTTCCTTCACCCCATGACTCACCTCTCCATGCTGTTCACTCACATGGAAGTGATGAGGGTAGTTTGAAACTTCAAGAATTGATGAATTTAGTTACCACTCTTTCTGACAGGATTGGAGTTTTAGAGGCTGACTTGGTGAAGACAAAGAAAACTTACAGTTCTGCTTATACCAAGCTTATTCTCAGGGTCAAGAAGCTAGAGTCTCAGATAAAGATTGGGAAAACAAGGAAACAAGCTAGGGTTGTTCTCTCAGATGATGAAGCCTTTGAAGATGATTCTTCCAAACAGGGGAGGAAGTTATTTGATGAAGAGGTTCAAGAAAAAGCAAGTACTGACACTGAACTATTCATTCAAGAAGTGACTCCAACTGAAGTCATTCAAGATCAAGAGGGCAGTGAAAAAGCAAGTGATGAAGTTAGTACTGCTGGTGCAAAGAAAGATACTACTGCTGAAGAAGTTCCAATAGTTAGTACTGCTGAGGTGGATATTAGTACTGCTGGAGGAACTGTTACCTATGTAAGAAGAAGTGCAGAGAAAAGATCAAGACAAGATAAGGGTAAAGCCATAATGTTTGAAGAAGAGACCCAAGTAGAAAATCAATAGTAGGAACTTGATCAAGAAAGATTAGTTTTGTGAAAGCAATCAGACTTGAAGAGACAATGAATGGAGGACAAAGAGCTCAAATTGCTAGAGATGAAGAAATTGCTAGACAGTGGGATGAAGAAGAAAGGAAAAGAGCTTTGGATGAAGCTAAGACTACAAAGAAGATTGACTGGAATGATCCTTCAGTCATTAGATATCATTCTCTAAAAATGAAGCCAAAGACAATTGCCCAAGCTAGAAGAAATATGATCAAATATTTGAAGAACCAAAGTTTTCTATTTTTTATGATTTTTTAAAGTTTTTAATGAAAATAAATGTTTAAAAATACTAAACGAAATATAAAAATTCTAAAAAAATTACTAAAAATAGCTTAAACTATTTAAATCCTAGAAAAAATAAGCCCTAGTTCACAGCTTATAAAATAAGCTATGAAATAAGCTTAGACAGCTTATAAGGCTTATTGGCCAAAGATGGATATAAAGAATTAATTATGCTTGGGTCTTATGAAAAAGACCCAAGGTCACAGCGGTAAGGAGTGAGAGTGTGTGTGTCTAGAAGGTTGAGGTGTTGAGGTCGGGGGTTCGAGCCTTGCTCACCCCCGACTTCCACTTCCATTTTTTTTGTTTTTTTATGAAAAACTTAAAGAACAAAAGTTGTTAAGGACAACTTTTTAAGCAACCTTAATAAAAGCACTATAAGCTTAAACTCAAAAATAAGCTCTTAAAGAGCTTATGAAAGTAGCTGTTTCAGCAACTTAGCTTTTAAGAGCTAAAAAGCGATTTTTCACTCAATAGCTTGCACACAAAAAACATTCTTGCTACCATCGCCTTATGTAAGATCATTTTTGAAACCAAAAGTTGTTCTAAATACCTTAAGATGTCTATAATTAATTAATGAAAAGCTAATCTAACTAAAATCACTTAAATCTATCTGAAATTTAAGATCAAGAATGCAAACTCAGAATAGAAGACATCCTTAAGATGTTAAATAGTCAGAAAAGCTATAAGGCAAATTAAACCTATGACAGCAAACTAAGCTTTTGCAAACTTAAAACAAATCCAATATAAGCTATAAATCAACAGTGCACGTAAAAAATAAACTTATAAGCTAAAAATTCAAAATTTACAGGATAAGACTTAGTTAACTATGTTTTTGGCTTTTTGAAAACTTTAAAAATACTTTACTCAGATAAATAAGCTAAGAAAATGAAAAAATAAGTTTGAATCTATATTAAAAACAATATGAGTAAACTACACCCCTACTGGTTTTTTAAACTCCTGAAAAACCTTAAAAACTCTAGATTAAATTGAATCTAAAAAAAGACAGTTGTAAGTTAACTGTTGTGTTACTATTGCTGGTGCAATTATAACACAAATGGTTAAATCCAAACTTGCCGGTGTCCTTAAGGGACTCATAACCTGCACTACTCACTTTATTGTGGGTGTCTAACTTACATTAACAAGATCAAGCTCTATGAGGTTGATTAAAATTCTAACAAGCAAGGAAATGAAACAACTCCCCTAGTCCAGGAACAAGTTATTACGCTTAAAAACTGTCTTATAGATTTTTGAAATTCAACATTATGAAAACAATCTTATTACTGATTAAAAGTGAAAATTAAAAGATGACTTAAGCAATATCAAAGCTCAGTTTGACTTTTTAAGTGTCAAAACAACCACTAAACCAAACACCCCTTTAAGTATGGCAGTTTTCAATTTAGCTTATGATTCTAAAATCTAGCTGATGAAACCTTAATACCAGATAACAATTAGCTTATAACAAGCTTAACAAACATAAATCCAAAATCAATTAAGCTAGAATTAAGAATCTAAAATCTAAGCTACTTATTTTTGGTTTTTAGTGATTTTTAAGACAATTAATGCAAAACTAAGATTTAAGCTATATAACTTTAAGACAGATTGTCAATTAAGACTAATAATCATCATAAGACAAGAATAAGCACAAAATAACAAGCTAATAAGCATTTTATAAGCAGATAAGAAAATTTAGACTAGGAAATTAAAAACAAGGAAAGTAATGAAAACTTACAATGGCCTTAGCAAAACAAAGGCTATTAAGCTCAAATAAGCATCTACAGGCTCTGGCTTATCTTAGGATAAGCCAGTTTAAGTCCATATGAGCCCTTCTATAATTGGCTCATCTTCCAAAAGTCCAAATAAGCAAAGGTACTTTAAGCTGATTTTAAATCTTTGAGTATATTAAATGACATATTAAGCTCCAATCTAAGCTTAGAGACTTAGATGAGTTTGTTTGAGCTTTTGAGAAACTTTTCAAACATTAACAGCTTATTAAACCATACTTTAAGAAAATATGAGCTTATGAAAGAACTAAAGGCTTAATAAGAAACTTTTTATTAATTGGAAAACAACTGATTACAATACTTAAAATAAAACATTACATTGAGAGATCATTAACTAAAACATTTTTGAAAGAAAAGTTACATAAACTTAATAAGCTGAAAATTGTAAAAAAACTATCTAACATCTTGTGTGTGTGTGAGAGTGAGGCTTTTTATAACCCTTAGCTGAAGCTTCTAGGCTCTCAAGGTTGTTACACGATCCTCTCAATCCCTGCCTTTAATTCCTTCAATCATTGGAGGTCCAATCTTGGCCGTTGGATTGAATTATAGCTCACACGGATTGCCAGCATGGCAATCCGTGTGTCAGACCCATTGTGTTACTTCCATGAGTACTTCTAATGCAAAATCCCACATTCCCTTGTGCTTTCTTCAATCCGATGTGTCATTCCTTTGATGGAATTGACCAATAAGGGCCCAAGAATGATGTATAACTCTGCCACCATGTACTTGACCCCTTGAATTGTCTTTTCTCCCCCTTAATTGTGAAAAGCCGTATGATTTTAACCCTTTGGTTAATTGGGGAAAGAGATGAACAGTAAAACTGTTTCTCCCGCCGCTTTTTAACTTTATAAAGGGTGCGTTTGATTATTTGACCCGGGTGTGGACTTGGGTATAATAAAAAAGAATGGGCCAGGTATGGTGGGTTTTGGGCTTGGATTTATGTTTTGTTATAAAGAAAGTAACGGGTGTTAACTTCTATTAATAGAAGTTAACACCGTTAGTGCTCCAAGGGTAATTTTTGTAATTTGGTGATTTTTAAGGGATTGAATTGGGATTTTGGAGTTTTTGTCTTGACTTTTGTTGACCAAGTTGACTGAAGGTTGACTAGGGCTTGACTTTGATAACTTTCTCTTGGCTTTTTGCGTGCTCTTCCGTTCTTGTGTTCGTGTTTGTCCGGTTTTGACTTGTTTTCTTGTGATTTTTGCTTTATCCGTACCTACACAATAAGAAAGACAAAACAAGCAATATTCAACTATTTAAAGCACAGTTTTGATCTTTTTAGGGTCTATTTTGATATAAAATGGATACGTGTTTTCACACATATCATAGAGTATTGTATAAAGTGGTAGATATCGCCACTTGTCTTGTAAAAGTTTGTAAAGTATGGAATGATTGGGAAGTTGACCGTTACGGGAACGCCAACTTAGGTTGTTTTTTATCAATGATCAAGACGTTAGTAAATAGTTGTGTATTTATCATGGTAACAGTCGGGAAAAAGTGTCTAGCAACTTATATCTTGGACCTAATCTATTTGTTTCATAATTTTTATTTAACAACAATTTAATTCCCTTTTCCTAATCATTAACCATGGGTTTTACGTGAATGAGGATGTGTAAGAGCATGTATGTCTATTTTGTCATTACGGCCATGTATGCATGTCTCAGCTGCCTTGTTGATTTATTACTATTGGTGAAAGTTAGAAGATCCCTACCCTATATCATTCTTCATCCTAACCGTTGGTTAAACTTGAATGAGGATGTGATAGAACACACATGTCTAGTCTGTCGTTGCGGCCATGTATGTGTGCTTCAGCTGCCTTGTTGGTGTGGTACTTTTGGTGAAAGATTGTAGAATGATCAACCCTAAGCCTTATCATACAAACCCATATTTACCTTTATAAACTTGTTACTACTTAGCTCTAGTGGTGGAGATGTGTATCCTTGCAAGCTTATGATAGAATACTCGTCATGACTGAGTAATTAAGCAAATTAGTTACATGTTACCATATAGATTAGTTGAGTGATTTGAGTGTTTTCATCTCCCTTTTGTGTGAGGTGTTTGGTTGTGTACTTGTAATAGATTAAATAAATGCTTAAAAGGAAAAATCCTTAAGGATACATGTTTATAAACTTCTAAAGGCTACTTAAGGACAAGTATGATTCAAGTAGGGGGATATTTGATGACATCAAATAACATCACTTTTATAGCATCATTTGTCCCATGTATATTACCTATTTTGTATGATTATTGCAAAGAATTGTTACTTAATCATTTGTATTTGAGAATTGCAGTAATTATGGAGTACTTGGTGAAGTTATGCTAAAAGGCACGCATTTTGGAGCATAAACAAAGAGTTTGAGAAAGTCTACTGATCTGACAGCAAATACGCCGTATTATTCTAGACCTATACGACGTATCAAAGACGTTGAAGAATTAAAAGACCATTGTCTGACTTTGAAGAATATTGATGACATCAAATAACGTATATTTTATATCATTATTTATCCCATGTAATTAACCCATTTTGTGTAATTATTGCAAAGAATTATTACTTAATCATTTATATTTGAGAATTACAGTAATTATGGAGTACTTGGTAAAATTTGACTAAAAGGCACGCATTCTAGAGCTTAAACGAAGATATTTTGAAGATTACTATTCTGACTAACAATACACCATATCCATCAAGGAAGATACGGCGTATCTGTGCTTGCTAAAACTGCTGAACAATACTAGGAATATATATGCATTAATTAGTATACGCGTTTTGTAAGCCCATTAGGGTTTCCTTGGTGTATAAAAGGAACCCTACGACATAGATAAAGAATATAAGTTTTATATAGTTTTTATAGCAAATATAGTTAGCAGCTTCAAGGTTATTTTGTAACCCTATCACTATTCAGAGTGATCGTTTTATATTGAGGCTGAAAGTTTGGCTTACATTTGTGTGTTCATTTGTTAATCTTCTTATAGATTAAAGTCTAGATTCCGCATAGACTTTAAGTTATCTTACAAAGTTTCTGTCTTAGTAGTTTTGGATTTATCCAAGGTTACTAACCTTTATACAAGCTAAAGGAGATCAAAATCTATTCAGAAGGGATCAACCAGTGGTATCAGATCTTGCTGAGAAACTTTGAATAAGAAGAACTCTAACTCTACTCAAGATCTGTTAGTCAAAGAAAAGATGGAGTCACAATCAGAAACTACCCAAACGGTTTTTGCACTAAAACTTCCAGTTCCATACTCAAAACTGGGAGTAAATCTGAAGGAGCAAGCAGGATAGTAACAATACCATCACCTTCAATGATCATGCCCTTTGGGGAGGTTATAGTAATGGTGATTCAGTTCACCAAATTAGCATCACTAGAGCTAGGTGCTGAAGGTCCCTATTCCTCCTAAAACTGCTGAACAAAAGCTAAGAAGGAAAAATGAACAATAAGTAAAAAGCACGTCTTAAGCTAAGGCCATATCCAGATGAGCACCTACTAAAATTTCATGCATGCAATGATGCAAAGTCCCTATGGGAAGCTATCAAGAAATAGGTTTAGAAGCATCAATGAATAAAGAAATGCAAAAAAGACCATTTCTCAAGCAGAATAATGAAAACTTTATTGCATAAAGTCAATAAGGTCTGATAAACCTATGATAGGTTTCAAAATACACATCAGAATCAACATGAAAAAATCCATGTGAAGGATATCTCTCAGAGTATGCAAACTAAAGTTGTTAAGAATTTTACCATCGGCTTGGAACAAATTGCATATCATGAAAACAAATATGCGTCTGACACATTGTGAGCATGGATGATTTGTGATAATAATCTGAAGGGTATGAGATCAAAGGCCAAACAAGTTCAAGTTCAAATTCTCATAATGTGGCCTTTGTTTCCTCTGATAACTCCAGCAGCACTAATGAAACAGTTAATACTACTCATAGTGTTTCTGCTATAAGGATCAAGCTTCTACTGCATCATATGCTGATGATGTTATGTTTTCTTTCTTTGCTAACCAATCCAATGCCCCACAATTGGACAATGAAGATTTGGAACAGATTGATGCTGATGATCTTGAAGAAATGGATCTCAAATGGCAAGTAGCAATGCTTACCATGAGAGTTAAGAGGTTCATAAAGAAAACAGGAAGGAAGCTAGATTTAAATGGCAAAGAGACTGTTGGCTTTGACAGGACAAAGGTTGAATGCTACAACTGCCATAGGAGAGGTCATTTTGCCAGAGAATGCAGGGCGCCAAGGAATCAGGGGAATAGAAATAGAGATGATCCAAGAAGGAATGCTCCAGTGGACACATCTACTACTAATGCCTTGGTTGTTCAAGATGGGATAGGTGGTTATGATTGGAGCTTTCAGGCTGAAGAAGGCATCACAAACTTTGCTCTAATGGCCTATACATCTCAAGGTTCATCAAGTTCATCAAGTTCAGACTCTGAGGTACATACTTGCTCTAAAGATTGTTTAAAATCATATGAAGCTCTTCAAAAATAGTATGATCAACAGCGTGAAGCTCTTAATAAATCTAATCTAGAAATAATAGGTTATCAAATAGGATTAGAATCATTAGAAGCTAGGATAGTTGTTCACGAGCTGTTTATGAAGAAAATATTGCATTTTTAAAGTATGATGTCCAAGTAAAAGATATTTCTATCAAAGACCTTAAAATCAGTTAGAAGAAGCTTTAAAAGAGAAAGATGATTTAAAACTTAAACTAAAAAAATTTGAAGAATCATAAAAGAATCTAACTAAACTAATTAATAGTCAAATAAGTGCTAAAGACAAAACTGGTCTTGGTTATGATAGTTAAATGAATAGGAGTGAATTGAATAATATTCATATGAATGAGAGTGAAGTGGTTCATAATGTGTTTATCAGTATAGAAAGTGATGTGGATGATTGTCCAGTAAATTATAGATTCAAAACAGGTGAAGGGTTTCATGCAGTTCCCCCTCCCTACACAGGGAACTACATGCCCTCAAGACCTGACTTATCTTTTGCTGGGTTAGATGAATCTGTTTTTCAGTCTGCAATGAGAAAGACCACCACTAGTGTGCCTAAAACTGAAACTAGTATATCTAAGACTAGTAAGGATATTATAGAAAAGCCTAAAACTGTTAGGCCTAGTACTCCTATCATTGAAGAATGGGACACTGATAGTGATAATGATAGTGTGTTTAGACCTAAATCTGATCAGACAAAACCAAAGTTTACTAAAATCAATTTTGTCAAATCTGGTGAGAATGTGAAATATGTTAATATGGAAAACACACATAGGCAAGTAAAGTATCTTAGGAAAAGTCAAAGTCCTAGTGCTAATAGAAGAAACTGGAATTGGATGATGACTCAGAAACTAGGGAATGGTTTTGAGTTTATAAAGAAAGCTTGTTTTGTATATGGGAGTTTCAACCATTTAATCAAAGACTGTGATTTTCATGACAATAAAATGGTAGAAAAACCAATGTTAAATAATAAGAGAATGGTTACTGGTCAAAGGGAAATTAGACCAGTATAGAACAATGCTCAGAGGGTGAATCACCAAAATAAATTGACTCACCCACATCCTAAAAGGAATTTTGTTCCAACAGCAGTTGCAACAAAGTCAAGACAAGTGCCAGTTAATGCTGCTAAGCAAAGATCTCCAAGAGCAGGAGCATCAATTAGTATTGCCAGGCCTGTTAATACTGCTGCCCCTAAACCAAAAGTGAATGATGCATTATCCACAACATATTCTTATTTTAAAGCACATTCACCAGTAAGAAGGGTCTTTAACCAAAAATCAGCAGATAAAACCAATAATTTTAAAGAAAAAGTTAATACTGCCAGGGTTAACAATGTAATTACTGCTGGGCCAAAAGCAGTAGTTAGTGATGCTGAGGGAAATGGGGAAAATGCTATTAAGTCCTCAGCATGCTGGATTTAGAGACCAACAGGAAATGTTATTGACCATAACTCCAAAGATAGTGTATCATATATGCTTAAAAGATTTGACTATGTTGATCTACAAGGAAGACTCAAGTCAGTAATGGCTTGGGTCCCCAAGAGAAACTTATTCTCTTATTTTAAGTGTAGGGTAATCTATAATATACTTTACAGGATCAAGGAATTTTTGAAAGTGGATGCTCTAGGCATATGACTGGAAACAAGTCATTCCTTACAGATTATCAAGAAATTGATAGTGGATTTGTTGCATTTGGAGGAGGTCCCAAAGGAGGTAAAATTACTAGAAAATGTAAAATTAGGACTGGTAAATTATACTTTGAAGATGTATACTTTGTAAAGGAACTTAAGTTTAACCTTTTCTCTGTCTCACAAATGTGTGACAAGAAAAACAGTGTTCTTTTCACTAAGACTGAATGTCTTGTTCTATCTCCTGATTTTAAGCTACTTGATGAAAATATGTATAGTTTTGATCTAAAGAATGTTGTTCCTTCAGGAGGTTTGACTTGTTTATTTGAAAAGGCTACAATAAATGAGTCTAATTTATGGCATAGGAGGCTTGGT
>BQNB010062894.1:0-35901 GCA_026074375.1 Tanacetum coccineum
CTAACCTTTATAAACCTATTTTTCCCGCCCAAGCTCAAAACCCCATTTCTAGTCACGGGTTTCCCTTCTTGCTATTACCCTGCACCAAGAAATAAACCCTTCACTCCCTCTCCACTAAAACCCTAGTCACAAGATGCCTTGCCATGTTGGCAATCCCACTCTTTCCAAGCTAATCCAATGTCGGGTATGAGATCAAGAAAGCACAAGTGATATCAATGGCCAAGATTGAAGCTTCAAACCTCTCACAAAACAAGCACAACTCAGATTGTTCTCACAAAAGAAGAACAGAAGGAGAAGACCTAAGACTTGAAGTTCTAGTATAAATAGGACCTTTGTAAGCAGCCAACCAGGAATTTTTTTATCCAATTTTCTTTGCATCTTATTTTAGTTAACTTGTAGCTTTTTGTCTTTTAAAATTCAAGCATTGTACCCTGTTTTCTGAAGTTAATGAAATTTGAGTTTTTTTAGATTTAAAATTCTAATCTTATAAGCTCTTATCTAATTTGTTGTTTAAAGCATTTCATAAGCTCCTTTAAGTTCTTTAAAACTAACTATAGCTGTTTTTGCTTATATCCTTTAAGTTTTCTCATAACTTAAAAGGGTTTAAGCCTTCTTCTAAAAAATCACTTCAAAAACCAAAAAATAAGCCACTGGAAGATAAGCTAGAAATGGATGGGCTTATGGGCTTATTTACTAGCTTATTTATAAGCTAGAGCTTGTAGACTTAAGCTTTCTAAAGCTTATTTGATCCTTGTTAAGCTAGGATCAAGGTTAGACTTTATTTCACCCTTTTTATTGCTTATTGCTTATCATCTCATTATCTGCTTATTTCTGTGCTTATTTTTGATCATGATTGCTTATTTGATCTTTAAATGACTTATGATTGCACTGTATTTGTGCTTTTTATAGCTTAAAATAGCCTTTTTGCAAGTTAAAGGGGTGTTTGGCATAAGCCTAAAACGGGTCAATTTGGTTTATGCATTGGGTTGAGGTCACAAAGCCTGTGTCTATTAGCTTGACTAGGGTCTAATAATCAGTTTTAATAAGCTCTTTTAGTTAAAATCTCAATAATCAAGATTTTCATAGCAATTGTGATATGCTTAAGTGCTAGAACTGCTTATTTTGATCTTTGGTTTAAAAGTGATAAAAGTCCTCATGTTTATGTTCATTTTGAGTGCTATGGCATGTTAGGATTAAGTTTTAAGTTCCTGCATTTGTGTTTGGTGTTTTCAGTACAATATGCCATAGAAGTCTAAGCAGTTGCAAGGAGTCCTTTTTAAGCTCAATTTTAGATAAGCTTAAGTCATTTGTAGAATCTGAAATTAAAAGCTTAAGCTCATTAGATACCATACTCAATCTGTTTGAGCTTATTTCTCTATTTTAAGCTTATTTGATTAGAGTGATTTAAGCCTGCATGTAGACTTTTACCCTTTTAAGAAGAACACACTCAGCATGTTCTGAGTGTGTCAGGCTTTTTCATAAGCCAATTTCTTGGCTAATAAGCTTTTCAAACTCTTTTGAGTTTGCTTTCCTGAGAAGCCCATAGGCCAATCTTCAAGGGTCTATAAGCCCTTTTTCAATAAGATTCTATCTTCTTGCTTAAATTTAAGCACAAAGGTGCCCATTTGCTGTTTTATTTGACTAGTTTTTCACAAATTGCTTATTTGCTTATTAATGTTTTCTTGTCTGTTTTCCTAGCTTAATTTCATTCTTAAGTGCTTATTAGGTGTATTTAAGTCCCTTTGTTTGCTTATTTGTTATTACATTTTGCTTATTTGCTTTTTATAGGCCTAACAGACCCAAGTGTAATCCCAGCAGTACTAACTTTTAAGTTAGTGCTGCTGAGATTTTTAAGCCAATTTCTGGCTTATAGAGTTGTTTATATTTGCTTATTTGTGTTCCTTGTTGTCTCTTAGGCTTGTCTAGCAGTCCTTGTTTGCTTATCTTGCTTTTCACTTGCTTATTTGTCCTTTTAAAAGCCAACTAGTTTAGCATTTAGATTTAGTTTAAAAAGAAAAGTTCTGTCTGTCATAGCTTTTTCACTCATCTTTTTTATAGCTTATTTAACTTTCAAAATGTCTTTTGATTGTTGTTTTATATAGACTTTTGGTCAATCTTTTAAGATTTGTAAGTTAATAAGCCCCAAGTTTCTGTCTAATGGCTTAAAAATAAGCCCAAAGTTCCCCCTTGTCTGTTTTATAACCATTTTTGTGTCAGTAGCTTATTAAGCTTTTCTAAGCTTAATTTTCATTCATTTTTGCTTATTCCAATCTGCATTTGCTTATTAGGTGTAGTTGAGTCTAAGTTTTGCTTATTTTTCTTCTTAAGTTGCTTATTAAGTCTGAAAAGCCAAAAAGAAAAAGCCCTTTAAGCCTTTGTCCATTTAAGCCATTCTGTCTGTTGTAATTGCTTTTTACAGCTTATTTATAAGCTTTTATAAAAGTCATAGTTGTAAAAATTGCTTATTTTCATATCCTTAACAAGTTTGTAAAAAGAAATTTTAAAAAAATAATAAAAAAGGGGAAGGTGGAAGTCTCAGGTGAGCATGGCTCGAACCTGAGACCTCAACACCCTCAACCCTCTTATACACCACACACACTACCGCTGCGCCCTTGGGACTTCTTCGTTATAGTCCCAAGTGGTTAGGTATTTAAGGGCTTTTTAGCCCGTTTGCCTTATAAGCCCGTTTGGCTTATTTCCAGCTTATTGGAATAAGCTGGTTCGTCCAATTTATTTTTCATAGATTCTGTTTCACCTAAGCTATTTTCTATAATTTTTATAGAATTTTATAAATTAGTTTAGTATTTTTTATAATTTATTTAGATTAAAAACTTAAATAATTCATAAAAAATAAAATAATAATCAGAAAAATATAAATCTTTTTTTTTAAATTTTCTTTTATTACATAGTTTCTAGGAAAAATATTAGTGTTTTCATAGGGTCATTTTTGCAACTTTTCATTTTTTAAAGAACGGGATTCGATCCCGTTCTCGTTCTTTCTCGTTTTTAGCTCAAAACACCTCCGTTTTTGTTCTAGTTTTTTTTATTCTTCATTTTTAGTCATTTTTAGCTCATTTAAAGTAAAAAATTTACATTAGGGTTAAAATTAGATAACTTAGGTTTTTAGCTCGCGTTTTTTACGTCACCATTTTAGGATTTAAGTTAAATTGCTTTCGTTTTAGGTTTTCTTTTGCTTGATTTTTAATTTTTACTTGTAGTAATAGAAAACCAATCATAATCTTGTCATATTCAAACATCAAATATCAAATCGTCATTCGATTTTCAATTGCACACCTCGTTGGGACATAACGACCCGGGAAATCAAACTTCCGGATATATATTGATTCTCTTCGTGAATTTTAACTCTTTGCCTTGGTGAAGGGCAATTGGTGGGGATTAGCCTTGTGTTATATATTATATATATACTATTGAACGAATCAATCAACACCTTCTAAATTCCGAATAAAGCACGTGTTTTTCTGAACAGCAACTTCAAGATCTGCGTCGCAAAATTGTCCAACAGAAAACAAGTTATGTCCAAGCCCCTCAACAAAGTATACTCTTGAGACAATTACGTTTCCCAGCTGATAGTCACCATACACCATTATCTTTGCAATTTGGTCGTTTCCAAATAGAACAATTCCCAAAAATTTACTAACGAAGTTCATGAGCTGAGAGTGGTTCCTTGTCATATGTTTTGAGCATCCGGAGTCCAGATACCAGAGAAAAATCTAGACAACCTGTCATTGACACGGGAAGAAGAAAATGGAACATCTGTAGCATTGGATCCTCACAAATGATTAGGTTCCGAGTTGTTAGTAATCTTAGATTCTACAATCTTAGCTTTTTTTACTCGAACTTATAGATTTTACTTGTTTGGTCTCCTGCTATAGACTTTAATATCTGGTTTTTGTGTTTCTACTGAATGAGAAGTGGTTTCCTTAATCGGCACTACTTTAGTTGAAGTGATCCTAGTTATTGGGCACAAGTTACCAACTAAAGTTAAAAGTCTACCTATTGGTTTACACTTATATCCTACTTTAGTGAACACTTTACCCGTAGGTTTACAAATATTATGTTGTTGGCTTGTCTTAGCAGACTTAGATTTAGAGCACACATTCACATCATTCCAAAATTAAGGAAACATACATCATGATTTGAATCAAACATACATTGTTTACATTTAACACAAATTAACTCAGAATTCGCATTTAACATAGTATGCTTAACATTTGCATGACAAATAGGGTCTTTAACATGATTCTTTTTTATTAGACTTAGATTTAACTCTCCTACGTTGGACTTCTACTTTGTTCTTCATGTTGCTACTTGGTGTTTGCAAGATCCTAGCATTCTTTTTATTGCTTGTAGGCTGTGATCTGCTAGCACTAGTAGAACTCTTCAATCATGTAGAAGGCAACACAGGTGTGTTAGAATATGGTGTTTTGGATGACTCTACCTATTTATGAATGTTGCTCGAGGATGTGAGAGGTTCGAGGATGACTCTACCAATTTCTCACTAGATTTTGTGAAACTAGAGCATGTATGAGAAACATAGACTAACAATTCCTGAACGTTTTTTGTAAACTTGCAAGCAGAGTCTAAGAGTGGTTTACTAGGATTCTGTTTTCTAGCGCATTCTACAAGTCCACGTATAGTGTTAGTATTTTCTATAGTCTTCTTCACATAATCCTCATGGGCATCCCTATTGTTTTTAAGTCTATGAGAAATAGGTTTTATATCTAACTTGAACATTCCAGGAGCAATAGTGATGGCATTATCAAGCACATGTTTACCTTTTAATCTCCTTAATTCATTTTGTAATGCTGTTGTCACCAAAACCTTTTCTTGAATTTGACCTTTTAAATCCGCATTTTCCATAGACTTAGAGTTCAATTGAGCAATCAAAGAGTGATAGTGTTCTTTAGAAAGAGCACGTGTCTTTTTAATCGAATCAAATTGATCTTTGTAAATCTTTTTCAAATGCTCAATTTCTTTAAGTAAACGCTTATTTTCAGAAAGCAATTTGGCCACACTATGCTCCAATTTAATGTTTATGGTCTCAATTTCATCCATATCATGTTTGACTTTCTCTTCCTTGTCATTTTCTCTCATAGATTTGATATGTTCCTTCAACTTACAAATTGTAATGTCTTTAGCTTGTAGCTGAGCTTTCAAATCATTATTTTTAAAATATTCTAGAATTTCAAGAGCATTTTGATTATTAGTGAATGCATCCTTTTTGAAAAATGTCTTGATTGAGTTGCATTGTTAACACAAGAGAAATGCAATGTTTTTCAAGTTGTGAGTAACTTTTCGAAAGATCATTATACGCATTTTATGATTTCAAAAGATCAGCATCAAGATCCAAACACTTAACATAAAATTTACTTCTATGCATTTCCACATTCACATCATCAAAAACAGCAGTAGAATTCATCATAAATATCATAACATCTTGAGACATGATTTGGTGTAAGAGTAGATCATTTTCAAGAAAAAGTTCTTTCTTATGAATTTTAAAACACAGTTTGTTTACAAAATACTATTGAACAACAACTTCCATCTAGTTAAAAACTGTTTGTACTTCTGTTACCTCATTTAAAATATCTTTATCAAAAACATTGAATATGTCTGTTAAGGTCTTTAAAAATGGAATAATTTCTTTTAGAAAAATAGCTTTAGTGTGTTCAAACCCCCATTCCTTTTCTATTATAGCATCAGGTGTAATATGCTTTTTCACCACAATGTCAAATTGGCCAAGATGGTATTTAAGCTTTTTAAGGCTTGTATTAACCAGGCTTACCTTAGGAAGTTCCTTAGGAGCCTCAATTTTGACTGATGACGAAACAGATTGGTCAGTATTAGGGTGTGACGTTTGTAACCAGAAAGCTTGTTCATCAAACAATTCTTGTTGTGGAACAAAACGTTTACCAAAATATTTAGATAGTCGATTTAACTCAACATAATTAATTAGAGTAGTATTAACTTTATTTTCTTTTAACATTGGGTCGTTTTGTTTTACAAGCATTTTTGATTGACTGACTTCATCCAAAATCAATGTCTCTTCATCATCAATCATAGGACTAGCAGCATGTTGACTAGATATAACACTACCATCATACAAGGTTGGCTTAATCCGCTGAACTTTTTTGAGATAAAACAGATTTTGATAACCAAGAGCTTGTTTATAAGCATTATCATAAAAAAAACTTGTGGCTTTATTAACATGTGTACTGTTTGAGCAGATTGACCCACTTTGTAAATGATATTGTCCAGTTCCTTTATCATCTTTTCTAAATCAATTTCTTTATCCATATATTTACTTTCCTTTTCTTTGGATTCGTTTTAAAAAACAGTAAATGTCTGCAATAGAGATTCCTTTTCTTTGATTTGATTAGAAAGATTTGTTCAAGTGAGTCAATTTGCTGCTTAAGTGCAAGCTTTTCCTTAATCATATCATCCATTTGAGAATCAATCATTTTTTCACGTTTTCTTAAATCAGTATTAAGACGTTGTTCAAAAGTTTTAACTCGTTCTTTATATCTCTCAAGCTCAGCGGTTAAGGATTCATTATTCTTTTCTTGATTAGCCTTTTCCCAATTATTTACATGATTAATCATTTGTTCTGACATTTGTTCAATCACAGATAAAATCATTGAATCTTGTTGTGCATACAAAGTAGTATCTTGAACAACTTCCTGTTGCATTTCTTGCAAATATTGAGAGTACGGAATGATATTGTTATCTATGTTTATCTCATTATCTGTAAAATCAACAACTGATGTTTGTTCAAAACCCTGCATTGCATGCACATTTTGATTATCCATATCAATATGATATGGTTCAAAATAAGGTACCTCTGAGATAACGTCTGAACCATAGTTGGAAAGTTTAGCCGTCAGAACCGCCTTTGCATTAGAGACATCATCACAGTCAGAATCATAAGCATCAAGATCCTCAGTCTGGAAAGCAACAGTGTTTGGAATGGTTGTCTGAGCAGCCTGGATCTGCAAGAAATGCTAGTTGCTCTTCATCCAAAATTTAACCGGATTCATTGGCTTCAGCCAACATTGTCTTTTCCTTAAACCATGCAGCGTACCTTGGACTCTTAAGTTGAGTGCATTGCCTAGCCATGTGTCCTTCACCTTGACAATTATAAAATTTAACCACCCTTGTCTGCCCTCCTGTATTATTTCCTCCAGAACTAGTAGCATTACCCTTATAGCTAGTACCAACATAACTTTGTCCTTGCCTCCCTTGAACTTGTTGCATAGTAACCCTGTCGTCTTGAATGGTGGCCTGGTTTCTCAGATTAGAGGAAGTTCTAAGTTGATTGTTAGTTGAAGGGAACCTTGAAGAAGCTACAGCTGTCAGGAAAGCTATTGCCTTATTGAGTACAATTGATCATAGTTTGTAGTATGCAAATCTCTAGCCAACTTCACATCCATCACAAACTTGCTCCATTATGGTGGTAGACTGTTCAGAAACTTTGTATTAACTTAAACTGATCTCATTGACATATTGATAACATTTATGTTATTGATTATTTGAGCAAATCTCTAGTAGTACTGATACAGTGTTTCACCCTTCACAAATGAAAACTTATCAAACTCGTCATACAATTTACATTCCTTTTCTTGTAATGACAATTTCATGCCTTGCATAAGAAGCTTAAGTCTATCTCATATCTCTTTGGAAACTTTATGATGATTCACAATGGCATACATATCCGGTGGAAGACCTTGAAGAACGATGTTTGTAGCTTTAAGATCACAGTCAGTTTGGAGTTTCTCTACAACCGAAAGTTCCTCATACCTCTTTGTCCTAGTAGTGTCATCCTCTTCAACAACAGTAGGCCAAACAAGTGGACCATTTTGAACTGAGTTAAGAATCATTATCTCGTTCTCCCGATTCTCTATGTATAGTTCCATACGACTCTTCCATGAGTCATACAAGGATTTTTCCAACATGGGAGGATGGTTGTCTGCGTCGGCAATGATCATAAATTCTGCTAAGGTTTTCATTTTGAATTGATTGATTGAATGAGAAAAGATAACTTTTTGATCGTTCAGTGATTAGAGGTTGTTATGTTAAATTGTTGTTTGTTTTAAGTGAATAATTCTTAAGATTACACGCGATTTTATAATTCTTGATAAAACCGAGAAAATAATTGAATACTTCACGGGATTTTACAAATCACAAAAAAACCATATAAATTTCCTTAGACGAAATTGTATAAATCTCCCAAGGTAAGTGTATAAATCACCCAAGTGTAATGTATAAATAACCTTAAGAAAAATGGTATAAATCACCTTCAGAAAGTGGTATAAATCGCCAAAATTAAAGACGTATAAATCACCGGTATTAGGATACGTATAAATAGCTAGAATCACACACGTATAAATCGCTGTCTTAGGATACGTATAAATCACCGGAATCACACACGTATAAATCGCTGGATTTACACACGTATAAATCGTCATCTATAAATTACGTATAAATTTTAGGATTTGAAACACGTGTAAATCACTGAATACAATACGTATAAATCGCCGTATCCAAAACGTATAAATCTCCGAATTCCAAAAACGTATAAATCGCTGTATCCAAAGTGTATAAATCGCCGAATTCAAAACGAAAACACCACTTTTTCAAATCACTTAAAGACACATTTTTGACGTTTTTATTCGATTTTTCTTGTACTTTTGGCTTTTCTAAGACTAGTAGAACCTTAAAAATTACGTACTTTATGGTTTTTAACACAAAAAAAATTTGAAATCAAGATTCTTGGCACAAAACCTTTTTTTCGAACAAAAAACATAAAAAAGATCAAGTTTTGATGTTTTTCCAAAACAAATTTGTACATCAACTAACCTATACTAAGATAAACAAAAAAGAAAGTTGAGAGATTTATGGTTTTGAACCCACAAAAGGTGTAAACCTTTTGTATTAGTTCGAACCAAACGCATGCCTAAAACAAGAAATAAAATGCACACAAAACCAAACTAAATCACCCCACGACTCTTGAGACCAATTATATAATATATGAACTATCTAAACTCACAATCAAATGACAAAGAACTAGAGAGTGAAAGTGGAAGGATGAACACTTTTAGAGAGAGAAAGGAAGAGAGAATAGTGAACAACCAACACCCTCTCCAAGCAATGGAGAGGGTACTTATTTTTTTTGGGTAAAGGGTTACCCTAGTAAATTGTATTAATCACAGAAAAGTTAAGTAAAATGGAGAGGGTACTTATACCATCTATGTGGTCGGCTATGGGCCTTGTGTAGGCTTTCCATGGGCCTTTATACCTTACTAAGGTTCCAAAAAGTAACTTAGGCCTACGAGTTATGTATTCTAGGTGTAACCGAGTCTTTTATCGATTTCTAACAGTGAGGTCAATAGATATACACAAGTGTATATGATAGCGATGTAATAAATAAATATGTAAATGCAGAATATAAATAAGTAAAGATAGGAAAGATCAAACCGATGACACAATGATTTATAGTGGTTCAGCTACGAAGCTCCTCTTCGCCCTACTACACTCCCCAAGTACCCAACTTGAGAGTTTTCTTCACTAGGTCAACAAGCTCCGTTTAGGTGGAGAAAAAGTACACGTCGTTTACACTTTTTTCAGTATTAAGCTAAATACTGAGTTCTACTTCGAGATAGAACCAATCTAACACACAACGTATTTTAACGCTTAAAATACTAACCTATCATACACATATGATGACACAACACAAGTAGATGAAAGTAGATTAATATCACAAACGTGATGACTCGATTGAACTAATAACACTTAAAGCTTGATGTCTTCTTTTATGTTCTTCACTAAAGAGTGGGATAGTTGGATCACTTGTAATGGATTATATAACAAGTATAATTATCAAAGAATGTATAAAAATAAATATGGAAGAAAGAAAAATATTGGAAAGGGTTGTCTCAAATGAAGACATAAGGTTGATTTATATGCAACATTTCAAATTCAAATTCTGGTCTAGATGTTACTACGCATGGATCCATAGTTCTCCCATACACTGGATCCATCTTTGGTTTAGGTGGATCCGTGGGGTGCAGCTAGCCGTTATTTTATAGTTTAGTGATTAACCCTAAATCTTAACAAAATATTCTTTTGTACTTTAAAATTAGATTAATTAGATTCTTCTAGAAGAAAATATTTATTAACATAAATAAGGAAAGATTTTCTAGATTTAGGAAGATTTGAAAAGATCGTTTCCACTTATGGTTAATCCTATTTTGTCTTATTGATTAATATAACTAGCTTATAATTAATCATGTGTTTAATTGAAATCGTTTGATTAGAAAAGGTTTATGCAAATGATTAAGTTTGAATGCAAGTAAATATATTGTTCTTTGATCATTAACTACGCTTTATAATGCCATATTCATACCTTAAGTGATTTGTCGTGATCAAGTAAACTTACAACTAAATAACTTGTTTACGTAAACTTTTACGTAGTATGACATTATATTTGTCATTGTCAAAACTTAAAAATCATTAAATATAAATATCGTTTTACGCGAATATTTGTATTAACATGCTCCAAATCTTTATTGAAGAAGAAAGCAACAGGAATGGTTGTGCGACCTGGAGGACCTTGCAACGGTAGAGGCTTGCTTAAATCATAAGTTCGTCTGTTACCTTCTAGATTCACCCAATCAAGCTGACTAGTCAAGGCTAAATAACACTGCTCCATATTGTACTCTAGCTTGATGTACTTCCTATAGTTGCCCTTGAGTAACTTGAATGATCGTCCTTCAAGGCCAGCTTTCGTGATCTTGTCCTTCTAAAGATAGTTTTTGGTAAACATGGTGAAGTCAATGATAGAATCCATCACATCATCAAATGTGACTGGGTCCTTTTCAGCATTCACCATTTCATTGACCCATATTTTGCTCAAGAGCATCATTTACATCTGGTTCTTTATGCCATTCTGGATCAAGAGTTTCAGGTCTTACTACTGCATCTTGCTTGAACCATTTTGGATCTATCTTGAGTAGGAGCAGCATCATCTTGAGTATCCACAAAGTCATCTTCGTTAACTTGTTCAGCATCCATTGCATCATCTTGAACTCTTTCTTATGCACCTAGAGCTTTATCAGATTTAGATGATTTAGATGGATCTTTACCTTCTTTTGATGATGCTTATTTGTCTTTTTTTCTTAGAGGACGTTTCATCAGGGTCCTTTCTTTTCCTCTTCTTAGATTCTTTGTCTACAAAAGCTGGAGGATCTTGATCATCATGATGTCGTTTCTTCTAAGGTAGCAGATCATCAAACTGATTATCCATGTCATCTTCATCTACGATCAATGAATCCATCAAAGCATCATATAATTTCTTATGATCTGGATGTGTGTTGTATGACTTGGATTTCTTCATGAGAGATAACAGTTTGTGCTTCTGATCATATTCATCAAGTGAAGCTTCATCAAATTTCTTTGTGGAATACTTAGGCTTACTTTGCTTTGGACCTTTTCTTGTGTGATTTTAATGATGTCAGGAACAGCTTTTGGTAGAACCTTCTTGAGTTGAGCTTGAATGGATTTAATTGCTTCAGAATGATAGTTTTTTTGACATTTCTTCAACCTTTGACTCAAGTCTTGTGAGTCTCTTAAGGATATCATTAGTATTAGCTTGAGCTTTAGGTTTCTTTGACTTTTTGAGGATAAGCTTAGTCTTGCTTCATTTTGGTGGTTGTTGTTTAATTGAAAGCGTTGTTTTTTGGGAATCATTCGCACAGTTGCATCAACTAATGGAGGTCTTTGGTCAGTTGGATGCTCTTGACGAACTTGAACATCCACCATTGATTGAACTTCAATTTCAGTAGGTTCTTTCAAAACATTTATAAGTGAAACATCAGCAGTATCATTAAGAAATTGATTAGTATACTCAGTAGAAGAAAGTGTCAGACTTGAACTGATTAGTGTTGCTGCTGGCTTCTCTTTCTGTGATTCAGATACATGAACTTCAGCTTGTACATATCCAGCTTCTTCATCTATAGGTTGTGCGTCAACAACTTACCCATTTTCAGCCATTTCTTCAACTTTTTCTTCATCTGCCTTTTCTTCATGAGCTTTATCAGCCTTAACTTTCTCTGCATCAGCTTTCTTAGTGTTATCTGCTTCAGATCTTTCCTCATCACTTGATATGTCTTTAATTTTATCATCAGACTCTGAACTTAAACTGCTAGAACTGTCCCTTGGCTCATCAAGAACCTCTAGAAACACTCTAGATCCTTCACCGGAACCTTTGGGACGTTATTGGAAAATGAAATCATCTTTGCTTGATTTTCTCTCTTTCTTCATATCTAACTTGAATTGTGCAGTAGCAGATATCATTTCAATTCCTTTCATCTTCATTGATTGATCCAAGTTTTCTTCATCTGATTCCCGATAGGCTTCTCTCCCGATGATGACACTAGTTTGTCTTCTTTTAATCAATGGTTCTTCTTCTTTATTGGATTCAGTTTCCTTAGAGTTCACTTCATCAGCAAAGTTTTCAGATTGACATGTTTCTTCAATCACGGTCTCTGAACATCTCTTCTTTGGAATTCTTACCGTCTCCACAACAACTTCATCACCTTTCTTGGTTAGCAACCCTTTACCTTTACCTTTAACTTTTACAGGTTGAGTTCCTGTAGATTTATCCAAGTAGTTCAGGTAGTCTTCAGAAGCCTTGATTTTATCACTTAGCATTACCATTGGAATTGCCATTCCAAAACCTAGGTCTTTTGTTCCCTTGTTTGTAAACTTCAGGTTTCCGAGAGGTGTATCTAGTTTGATTACATGTTGGAATGAATGAGGTATCTTGGATATGTGGTTGTTCTGGGAGAGGATGTGTTTGATTATGAGTTTTGTGAATCTCGAAAAAGGTAATAGCTCCTTCTTCTGTTTGCTGATTTTTCTCGATCCAATTTGGAACATGAAATCCTCCCAAATGAGTTTAGCAAAGTTAACATTTTCACCTATGACCATTCGCATATGACTTAAAGCAGAGAAAGTCTTAGATGGTCAAAACCTAAGTCCTTCATTGTTAAGCATTTGTTAATCATAGTCATGAATGTTCTCCAGGGTTGGTACAAGTTATTGATAGCCATCTTTGAAACATAGGTAAGAGAACCATGGTATCCAAGTTGTATAATGAAGGAGTTGATTTCTTTTTCTAGAGGTAGTTGAACAAATGGATGATTAGAGTATTTGGGAGTTATTTTTAAAGCTTCACAGAGTAAGTCTGCATTCACTTCAAAGTTCTGATCATCTAATGTGAGTCCCTAAACGAATAGATCTTTGTAGCCTATGAAGGATGATAGCCAAACTGTATAAATACAACTGACTATATAGAAACACTAATTATAATACTATATGTTGATGCGGAATCTCAACACAAGTACTAAGAAAAACAATGTATAACTAAATAACAACTTCTATTAATCTGCTTTTTAACTATTACAGATTACTAACTATTTGTGATATGATATTGTATGAGATTTCTTAAGGACGTATATCTAACTATGCTAAGAGAGATCCTTTTATAGACTAAGGATAACCTCTCACAAGCTTACAAATCGCTAACAGATAACACATATCTTTTCCTAAGATATCTCATACATATCTCATAAACGGTACTAACTATTTTCTAACTAACGGTACTAACTAATCGATCAGTACTTACATTTTGTACTGTCGGTACTAACTATCACTAACAGTACTAACTATTTGTACTGTCGGTACTAACTTACTAAAACATAAATCCTAACAATCCTCCCTTAAACATGAATGTTGAACTCTTTAACTTCATGTTTCTTCAACTTCTTTAATGCATAGAGGATGTATCCAAACACTCATACCATTTCTTGAACTTGTAAACTCTATCCTTCTTCAGCAGCAACTTTGTCTTCTCAGCAACTCAGCAACATCTTTTCAGCAACAATCCAACTAAGTTGGCTTTGTAGTTTTTGGCAAACTACCAGCCATTAACGGATTTGATGTTCCTTTACCAGTAGCCGTTTGCTCTGGGATAGTTAACTCTTCATTTTTCAAAAACATGGTGAGTTAATTACCATACAGTTTTTGGTAAACTGTCAACCATCAACGGAATTGATTTGTCTTTACCAAATACCGTTTGCTTTTGGACTAGCCAATGCTTCATTGTAATAACATGGTGCATTGATAAACCATATAGTTTTTAGCAAACTATCAGCTATCAACAGATTTGATTAGTCTTTACCATGAACTGTTTGATCATGGACTAGCCAACTCTTCACCACAGAAGCAAGGTGAGTTGATAACCCTACAATTTTTGGTAAATTGTCAACCATAAACGGATTTGAGAAGTCTTTACCACAAGCCGTTTGCTTATGGACTAGCCAGTTCTTATGCCTGTTAAGCATGGTGAACTGATGACCATTTGTTGTGTGGTGGTTAGCCAACACTCAAACCCTTCTCAATCCCATCAATCTTACTCTTCAGATTCTAACTCTGTAAGTATCTTCTTGACAAATTTAATCAACTCCAATGCCATAGTACTCTCTTCTTCAGACTCTAATTTCAATTTCAGCATCTGCTTCAGTACTTCCTTTCTCAAAGGATACTTCTTCTCTACCAGCATATGGATGACTAAACCTGTGTCAGTCACTAAAGTATGTAGGGGGTCAACTTAGGTCAAACCGTGGGAATGATGGTGTCAAATCGCGGGCACCTGTTGATCGAACCACTAGGATTGACTTGTCAAATCACGAGACACATTCAAGTCAAACCTGGTCAAACTGTGGGTTCAACCGCGAGATGAGATTAAGTCAAATTGATGTGTTCATCCTATTAAATTGCTAGATAAAATGGGATCAAACCGCGGGCTTACACATAAACTTTTCAAAGATTTTAAAACCAAAAACAAATTCAAATACATATAAACCATGGCAGACACATAAATCAACAACCATATTCCATTACACACACAACTTGTCACACCCTGTCAGTGGCGGAAAGACGGGATGAGATGATACCATTCATCGCACAAGATACAAGATCATACACTTTACAAATTTACAATCATGAAGCTTGAGTTTACATACATTTTACAAGTTAAAAACTTGACAAAGTACAATTATCAAAACCATCTTGACTCAGTCCCCTTAGGTTATATCTTTTCTCTTCCAATACTATTCACATACCTTTTGATTTGACACACCTGAAAATGATACTCAAAAACGTCAACAATAATGTTGGTGAGCTCGTAGGTTTGACCTTAAACCCAAACTGTGCCAATATTTCACAGTGGACAATATTGCTAATGCAGTGAATATCTACAAACAACCTTATAGCATACACCGCTAAACAAATAACCAATGTCACTTACGCACCTAAAGGGGCCTACCAGCTAGAGCATTAAAATTAAGAGCAGGACCACACACAAACCAGGGTAGGCGTACCCATCCACTCCATAATCAGCCCATATACTGGGTAGTAGCGTACCCCATCAGATCTAATAATCTCACAAACACTAGGTAGGCTTACCCATCTGATCCAAACAATCATGCATCATCAACAAAATATTCACATAAGCAGTCACAAGCACATAAATTTCACAAAAAAAAACAACATTTCACACGGAATACACAAAAACGGATCAATTCCAAACATTCAAAACACATATGATATCATTTTTTTTTCATTCCCCCAACAATAAAATAGTAAAAGTGGGCCTACGAGAACTCCAACCTCAAGCAAGACAATCAAAAGCAACCGCACAAACTCAAATAAGGCAAAGCACAACAATCTCTACGCAAGTGCACAATGTATCCGGCTAACGGGGTAATTACAACATCTCTTTACATTAATACGTCCATGTCCAATAGCTTTTACCTCGATACTTAATCTTCCTTAAGATTCACCCTCCATTTTCTCAATTAAAATCGACACAACGATTATAAATATTAAATGTTTAGAAAAAAAAGATTTTGAGAAAAATATATTTTATTTTACATTAAATTCTCAAGTAAAATGACTTTTTATTAATAAAATCCTTGAAAATTTCCCCTTTTAAACAACGTCTCTAAGTATAAATTTCTTTCAAAAATTCGGCATGACCCGTACGTCTTTATGACTTTTTCCAAGGTCTTAAACCTTAACCCAAAACACTTTTTCACAAACCCGACATTTTCCGACAACATTGATAATTTCAACACGTTTTATCAAACCATAGCAAAATAACCCCCTATACATCCGACAAGTCCAACAAAATCTCTCTTAGTCCAACACAATTCCTTTAGTCCATTTATAAAGTCCACAAATTTATTTACTTGTTATAGGGTCTTATGGCCCATTATGGTCTTAAATATAAACCAAAATCCAATGGGCCTTAAGCCCATTAAGCCAAATCGAATATTAGCTATAAGCTTAATATATAAGCCTAAAACCAAATAAGCTATAAGCTTAATATATATGCCGAAAACCAAATAAGTTATAAGCTTAACATATAAGCCGAAATAACAAATAAGCTATAAGTTCAAAACTAAAAACCAAGTCCAATAACCAAGTCCAAGTGGGCCGAGCCCACCTTGGTGTCGGACCATCGCAACCAAACGGACCCTTATTGGGCCGAAGTAAACCAAACGCACCCTTCGGTTGGGCCGAGTCCATAACTACACGTGGGTTGGGCCGAACCACCAAATGAGCCGGTTGGGACGAGCCCACACCGAAACAACCCGAACGGAATATCACATAAGCCCAATAAATCATAACTTAGCTTTTTGAATAAGCAAAACATCAAAATAAGCCCTTATTAAGCACTTTTATAAAATGTAAATTACCACAACAACCATTTTATCAAATTTCAAAAATCTTTTCCTTTCTTTCTTCATAAGCCGACGCACAAACACCCCCTTTTTACATTTTCGCTTTCAAGTTTTGACCTTTTTGACGATCAACTTGTACAACTAGTGTCTAGACATCACCATAATCATAAAAGTACAACTTTAAATCAAAGTTTTTGAAAAACTTACTTGTTTGATGAGTTTGGTTCGGTCGTGATGCGTAAATAAAACTCAAAACATTGTTTCTACAACCCGAAACTACTACCACACAACTAGGTTGGGTCCAGCCCAGAAGGCAATGGCACCCTTCCCTTTACGCATGCGGGAGGAAACCCCTATCAGCCCTAAGATGGACAAGAAACTCGAAATGTGAGACCTTGCCTTGCGAGGGTAACACTCCATAAGGGCCTTAGACCAGAGAGAGAGAGAGAGAGAGAGAGAGAGAGATAGAATTTTTTTTTGCTATTTTGAAAATGAGAGAATGAATGAGAAATTTGTTAAGGTTGAGGAATATATGTGTACCAAGGTAAAATCCTAGCAAATTTTTATCCTTCTTGTCCCATATTATCCAATATAGGCGTCCAAGCATCCTAGGAGGCCTCGGGTCTTCCTTTTTGTGTTGGGATCACTTAAAAACTTAATTTTCATCTAGTTAAAACATCAACCAAACTTATTTATCATTATCATTGTGTTTAAAATCGTTTTCCATAAACCTAGGTTATTCATACGACACCTATCCATTATAATTGCCTTTAACAAAACAAAAAATCTATTTTGAGCGTTATCAACCGTCTCCCGGTACCGAAAACAGAATTTTTTGAACAAAACTCAACCGAGACCTTGATCATCCAATTAAAAAACACTGTCAAAAAAAAAATATGGCTTGGCAACTTATAGTCACCCAAAATATCACCTTTTTACGACTGTTACAGTCTTTTACCGAATTTCACAAAAACAACCATTTTTTGATAACTTTCATATCTCACACTCACGATTCATGTTTTAATTAAATGTTATTTCGTTATTATGAATTTATTAAATAAATAAACCCATTAACACATTCCCAACTTCATTAAATCTCAACACTCGAATAAACTGTCGTGCCGGTACGGGCTGCGTGACGATTTTTCGCTAAACGCGGGAAAACTTCCTGGAAAGCACTGAAAACCTCAAAACCACTCTAAAACAAAAAAACAAATCAAAAGTGATTCATTTACGAACTCAAAAGAAAAAAGGTGTTAGGGGGATGAAAAGTCTCTGTAAACTCCCCCCGTTAAACCAAAAACCGCTTTTAACGCAAATTAGTCCAACAGAAGTCAACTTTTCAGCTTTCATCAGGAAAACTGACAAGATCGAAAAACTTCAAATACAAAACTATAATATTTTATAATACTTAACCCTGCAAATATTACCGGTTATTACAGTCTCACCCCCTTAAAGGAATTTTGCCCCGAAATTATACTCAATTCATCAATTCACAACACTAACAAGAAATACAACACCTCAAAAGAATCACTCAATCACTCAGGATTGAGTTAGTCTTTTCAAGTAAGGCTTCTTATGATCCCTCTAAAGACTAAGTCCTTTTCCACAGTCTAAATTCTACACGTTTCCATGTTTGCTACTGGTACTTTAACTGAAGAAGCTCTATCCTGGTGGAATTATTTTGCCCAACCTATTGGGATAAAAGAAGCTTACAAGATTATACGGGTTGAATTCAAAAAGCTTTTGATAAAGAAGTAATGTCCCCGAACTGAGGTCCGAAAGATGGAAGACGAATTTTACCATCTTACTATGAAGGGGAATGATCTCAAGACATATGTGAGAAGATTCCAGGAATTGGCAACCTTGTGTCCCACTATGGTGCCAGATTCTGAGAAAATGATAGAAGTTTTCATCGAGGGATTCCCTCGAAGTATTGAAGGGAATGTTACTGCCTCTAAACCTCAAACTCTAGAGGAAGCCATTAACATAGCCCAGAGGCTAATTGTAACACCCCCAAAATTAGGTCGCAATGGAAATATGTCTGGGGGTGTTACTTCATAATATAACAGCACAAGATACAAGAGAACGACCTCTAAATGTGTCATTTGAAAAGTAATCTCGTTGATTTTCTTGAAATTGATATAAGACTTGTCCCATAATTGCATCACAATGAAAAGCTTGAAAATGATACAACGAGATTTGATCATTTGCATGTAAGTAGAAATCCATGAATGAAATCTTGTCAAATTTAGACTCCGGTGCACATCAAGTAAGCCAAGCATCTAATTCACCTGAGAAAAACATGCTTAAAAGGGTCAACATAAAGTTGGTGAGTTCATAGGTTTTTGTAAGTATAAATGTTGAACCAAAGTTCTGTAAAGCGTGAATGACCGTTTCAATCCTTGAATGTTCTTCCAAAATGTATGTATGATTTTTAGAAATCAAAGAGTTGTAAAATATGCATGACCATTTCAATCAACAAATAGTCACAAAATGTACGTATGAAAATTGGACCGCAATTGTCCAAAGTATGTATTGCCACTTTATTCAAAGCAACATAAATATTCCTATGTGTATCAAACAATGATCACAATTACTCTAAGTTCATGAAACCGATGCACTATGTACCCATCATAGGTGTCTCCTCCAAGAACACCCGGACAGTAATGAAAACCATATGTACCCATCACAGGTGTCCCCTCCAAAACACTCGGACAGTAATGAATATGTACCCCTCGTAGGTGTCCTCTACAAGAACACCCGGGCAATAATGAATGTGTACCCTTCGCAGGTGTCCCCTCCAAGAACACCCATGCAATAATGACTGTGTACCCCTCACACGTGTCTCTTCCAAGAACACCTAGGCAATAATGACTGTGTACCCCTCACAGGTGTCCCTTCCAAGAACACCCGGGCATTTACTTGTAGTTATCAGTTCAATCTGCCTAAGCTAATTCATAATCATTTCAAAAGTAAAGTATGTATCTGAGACAAAAAATAAAGTCAAATAATGTACCTCATAGCGAGCTATGTAAATAAGTATGTAAACTTTGTAATCAACCATGTAAATGCATTTGCAAACAAGCAAAGTTCTACCCCAAAAATTATGTAAAACAATAAAACATGGGGCTAAAACGCACCTCGATGTTGAAGAACAAATGGGAGAAATGCACATATTAACATTACACGAACGTACACCGAAACGGCTCGACAAGAAGTTACAGGCTTATCTTAACGGTCTTATGTCCCAATAGCCAGGATAATGTATTTGGGGTTTTCCCGGTGAAAATGGTTATGTCAAACGGCAACACGCTGATAAAAGAATTAGATTTTCCAGTTGTAATAAGTTTTGTGGTTGGTTAAATAAAATAAATCGAAAGTAAACGCAAAGTATGTAATATATTCTTTATATATTACATATGAAAAATAAACCATTATATAATTCATATGGTGAATTATATAATAAAGACAAACAACCAAAAGAATATATCACAGTATATATTCTATCTACAAGTATTCATAAAAAATCTGAGAAAAATAATTGTAACAATATAATTTGACACGTGTTCGAAATCATCAAATAATTTAACAAAGAGTTCTCGCTTAGAAGTAAACACACGTTTTAAAGGTATGAATTAAGTAAACACTATTTTTAAAGTTTCTACAAAAATTATGATTTATCCTTTCGTGGGGATTTATAAAATAATATTTTATAAATTATTATTTCGTTTCCTCTTTAGCAAAAAGGGTTGTCTTATTTGTAAAAGTGTAGTTTTCGTTTATTTATCGTATGATGACCAATTATAAAATCTTAAAATTATATAACTTCGCCCTTTTATCGGGTTCCTAAAATAATAGAATTATAGTGAAAATTAATAAGTATAGAAATTTATAAAAATTTCAGCATGACCTATTCATTTATAAGACGTTTCCCATTTTTACAAAACTCAATATTTTCACTATAATCAATCATTAATGTTGCAAAATACCCACTTAATCATATATCTCTAGACGAGACTAAAATTATCAAAAAATAACTAAAACCAAGCACCCGGCCTGCTTACCAAACACACCCTTATCGGGCTGTTGTACAGCGAACCAAACACGCCCTAATAAATTGTATTAAACGCCAAAACCGAAAATAAATAAAATAACACTTATATTTAACCTTATTAAACCATCCATAAATCCTTTTAATAATTTACCAAATCTTGTATACATTTTTGTATTGATTTTAAAAACCATAAATGCACCCCTTATGTTGTAACTGTCAAACCAAATGCACCCTTAGGGTGAAGTTGCTAACCCAAACGCACCCTTGGGTGAAACAGTTAACCCAAACGCACCCTATGGTTTTTCTACTAACCCCAAACGCACCCTTATCATGAATCTATTAAACCAAACGCACCCTAAAGTTGTTTCGCAACCAACCAAACACACCCCCGTGCAATTTCTAACAAACAACGCACCCATGTCAATTTCTAACAACCAAACGCACCCTTGTGCAATTTCTAACAACCAAACGCACTCTAGTGGCTCCCACGCAGCCAACCAAACGCACCCATTACGGGCTGCTGCTGAACCACCGAAACAAACACCCTTCGTGGTGTTTTCTGTTAAACCACAACGCACCCTTTTGATATAAATCACCAAACGCACCCCTTTTGGCGTACCCTAGATGTCCAAACGCACAACCGTTGGTGCTAAGATAAAACCAAACGGGGACCCTTTTTTGTCGTTATTACAACCCAACGTACCCTTGTGTCGTGGTGGTAGCACAGCGTGGTGGATGTGGCGTAACTGGTGTGGTAGCACAGTGGGTCAGCAGTGGGAGGGTCGTGTGATGGTGATGATGTGGGATGGGGATGATGTGGATGGATTTAGGTGAGAGCGGTAGCGGGGTGGTGTTTGGCTGAGTGGAGGTGGGCTGGCGCACGACGACTGTGGCCGGAAAGTGGCCTGAGCACAGGTTGCGGCGCCGGAAAATAAAGGGGAGAGAGGCTAGGGTTTGCATACCAAAAAAATGAAGTGAACCCTAAATATTGATATATTTATACTAGGAAGTTTTAAACCAATGAGACAAGTCTCTAATAGTCTAGGGTTAATGTAGGTAATTTACTAGAGGGACCAAAAGTGTAACTTTTGTAAAATAATGGTTCGGACTAATAACGTTTGGAAAAGTAAACGGTGATTTAAAATACGAAACTCGCGCCATTGCGTTTCAAATCATTTTTCCTATAAAAATAAGTATTTACTCGATAGTATTTCATAAATATTTTTATAACATTTATAAAAATATTTGTTATTTATTTGGTAACCCGGTTATGCCTTGTCCGAAAATAAAAATGAATTTTAACCCGAATATTCGCGTTTTCAACAAACGCTTTTAATTAAAATGCTAAGTAATTTATTAAATATTTTTATTTAATAAAAAGGTGATAATTAAATATAATTTAATTATTTCTGTGTCAGTACGCGTTTATCATCGTTTTCAAATTTTGCGAGGGTATTTAGTCCGTTTTCTGTTTGTTTTCAGGTCTCGGGTAAAATTAAAAAGTTGTCCGGAATGTCGTTTTACATCAAATTGCTTTAGAGTCCGAGTCGTGAAAACGTGATTTAGCGGGTCGTTTTTGATAAATCAACTTAGGAATAACATATATCTTTTCGTTTTCATGTCAAATAAGTTAAAAATAAATTTGCACATGAGAGATATGTAATAATAAACATATTTTTTATTTAATTATGTTCTGAAAAATTACCGGCTACGCAGTGATTGTTTTTATGTGATAATTAAAGGTCAAAAGACAAAAAGTCAAGTCGGACCCGAAAATCACGGGTAAATATCATTTACAATTCCAAATTGCAGTTGTTTACACTCGTTTTCCTTTTGCAAGTTGCTGAGTTGTGTTTTGGATGAAACTATCATGGTTTGTGAACTAGCAAGTTTGTAAATGAGAATGTAAAAGCCAATTGAGGAAAATGGTGTTTGAGGATAAGATTAATAAAGGAAAAGTGGTGAATATGAATTGAATACTGGGATCTGATTATATGGAGAACCGTTATAGTTCTTAGGTTTAAGATCCCACATAGTATACATATCTAGCAGTGTTTTAAGATAAAGAGAAAACTAAAAACAAGAAAATTCAAATTTTGGGCGCACTGGATTGGTGATCCCACGGTCCACCAAAACTAATGTACACTACCATATGGTGGATCCGTAGGTCGCAAGTTTTCATAAAAACGACTAGAACATGCATTTATGCCCCAAACATAAAATAAATTATCATGCAAGCATTATTGTCTTCTACCAAATGTCATAAAACATACAATAACAATATCCATAACCCACGATAACATCTAGTGGGTGCTAAGTTTCAACATACATCAAATTTTTTCAATTCAATCAAGATCTTAACAAGAAGTAAATTATCACATACCACAAAAGCATATAGACACAAAGCAAGCATAATCATTTTTGCTTCTCTAAGTATTTGGTGAGGGTGCTAACATATCGATTCAAGCATTTGAACATTCCTATCTTCTCTTGTTGTGCTTTGGTTAGATCCTCACTGTCGGATAGCTCACCATAGAACTCAAGAAAAGATGGAGCTTCATTGCATCAATATGGATTGAAGAGTGATGACTGGGAGGAGGTATTTTCATCCCTTCTCTTTGCCTAGGATTTCTTGAAAAAGTCGAAGAATCCATGACGTGTTGTAAATGTGACCAAGCATGTGGGACAATGCTTGAGATTTGTGGTGAGATGTGGTTTGTAAAGACGGGTCCAAAAGCATGGCGAAAGCATGGAACCTTATGCGTTTCTTTATGACTTTCTCCATTCGATAATAAAATCAAATCGAGGTGAATTGAACATTCTTCCAATGTTAGTAGTAAAGCATGTATGAGTGCATGCTTTTTACCTTAGTTCTTTTTGTCTATAGAGCAAAAGAATTTTCCGTGAAGCAGAGTTCCCATCCTTTAAATCGGGGACGAATGTCATCACATAGAGTTTGATTGGGGTCTCTTAGAATTGAGCTGAGTGGTTTCTAGAAACGAATGATGGGCCTTTGACAAGTCATGTTTAGGGCCAAAGAATTTACTATTGGGAGGATCGTCGAGAGAACTTAAGTGACCATTCCACATTGAGTAGAAGGTTTCTAAGAGCATGGGCGCTTTGAAGGAATCGAGAGAGTCAAGACGAGAAGCTCGAAGTGAATGACCAGCTTGAACTCAATACAAGGAATAGCTTCCTCATTTCTTTTGACTTCAAGACTAAGATAGAATTCAACTACAAATCTAGGACATATGGGTTCATTGAGAGTAAGAAAAGGCTCGAGACCAATAGCTTAAAAGGGAGGTAGCATGTTGTTTTCGGTAATGAAGGATGGAGTGACAATTCTTCCTTCATGGAAGAGACGCTTACAATTTTTTCAAGAATGCGTAGACTCCCTAAGTTCTCTCATCTATTATCTAGTACGATGGACTCTAGGAGAGAACTCTTTAGTAACGTTTGTAGTCCATTTATGTTGTGATTTCACCTATAAGTAAATAACAATGACTCAAAGGAGAAAAAATAAGACGTAAACGTGTTTGTAAGCATTTGATGTGGGTGTGCGGTTTGCTTGACTCTAACAAAATGAAAATAATGATAGTAATAATAATAAGCAAACCTTGATCCAACTAAGTTTGATATTGCTCCTAGATAATGGAACGAAACAATGCTTATGAATTAAGCATTTCGTGCATGCATTCATGAGTCCAAATACATGAAGACAATGTTTTTGCGTTGTATTAACAATGTAGTTAAACAACCCTTGTTTTGAAAAGTTCCTAAAATTGAAAATCATAATTTAGGGTTTTTGTCGAAAATTGATTCTTGGCGAATCGCTTCATAATGCTTTGTAGAGTAACAAGTAGTTATAATTTGTTTTATCTTAATCTAATTGTATTGAAAAACATCAAGAACAATTGAAACCTCCAAATAATGTATTTGATCAAAATCAAAATCCTAATATATGAAATTAAAATAAAAATATAGATAAATCACTTACAAAGTTGTTATAGATTGATGATTATTTAATGGATCATGTTAGATTAATTGCTCCAATTTTTGATTGAAGATGTTTTTGATTTAGGGTTTTAAGTGTTTGAAGTTCGGGGATTTTTTGTTTAATGTTTGTTATGGTCCCAATTTGTTTAAAATCACTTATTTACCCGCGATCTATAACACACGGTTCTACCTAAATAATGCACGGATCTGCGCTAGGTGGATTCGTGATCCGCAAGTGTCCTTAAATACGGACAGAATCAATTTTTAGGCAAATTGGAATATGGTGTTGTGTTTTTGGCAATTGAAGTATGATACATATACTATTAGGAGTATGTGATATAAGATTTCGAGTCGACATCAAGGTTGGAACTAAATCGTGCAAACTTGTCTGAATTTCCTGATGATATTTCAAATAGTCCGAATCCAACTTAGAGTGGTGTTATCCTTTAGCATAAGTTTGACCATTACTAATAACACAATCATTTGTGAATATTTGGAATTAACAAAACATCGTCAACACAAGTATGAGTTGCAATTAGATGATTGTTCTTTTCGTCCTTTTTAATCGATTTCTTAATTTTAATGTATTTACCATACATGTAGATTTTGAAAATATCTATGGTCATTTATTGAATATCTTTCTTAATATCTAATAAATTCTAATTCCGATTATGTTCACGATCGAAAGTTTTGTAATTGGAACTTGTAATGAGAATTAACATCTTTTGAATAATGATTAATTACTTCATTAAATTTCTGCTTACGATTATTTTTGAGATGATGGAGAATCAATATCCATGATAAGTTCCATCATTCCTAATCCTAATCTTAAATAATTAAATACTCACGTTATAAAGGTTTATAGTAAATTTATCGGTCTATTTATCTTTCGGAATTCAACTTTCCTCAATAGACTGTTGCCCTTTTTTTTTTGGGACTGTGATCGCGTAGAAAGCTGTGGATGGTTTTCTATATTTTTTAGTTTCTAGAGTGTTTGTAGGGATTTTTACTTTAAGTCTATGGCCCTTTTTTATCACTAGGAATCGAAACTCTTGAGGCGTATGCCATAGTCGCTGAGAGCTTGTTTCATCCATAGTGCTTGTTGACATGCCTTCCCGGCGGAGATGTATTCGGCTTTGGTCATGGAGATAGCAAGGGACGTTTGTTTCTTAGCGAACCAAGATGTCAAACAACATCCCATGAACGTACAAACGCCACTAGTGCTTTTGCGATCAACGTAATCGCATGCGTTGTCAGAGTTGGCATAAACTATAGTTTCTATTCCGGTTCCTTTCGGATACAATAATCCTAAGTGACTATTTCCTCTAATGTACCTAAATATACGCTTAACGGATTCTAAATGGGTAGTCTTAGGATTTTCTTGGAAACGAGTACATAAGCAAACACTAAACATAATATCGGGCCTACTTGCGGTTAAATAAAGTAAACTACAAATCATACCTTGATATTTAGGAGCTATCACGAACGACATTCATCGCTTTAGAGACCTTGATCTCCGTACTCGCTGCTAGGGTGGTTTGGAATCTTCCAATCAAACTACTTTAAAAACATTTCCTTTGATGTACTTGGATTGATTGAAAAATATCTCGCCTTCTAATTGTTTGATTGAAAGACCCCAAGAAGAAGTTCAACTCGCCCTACATACTCATCTCAAACTCGCGAGCATGGATTTTCGCAAAATCAACTCACAATTTTGACACGTGGAACCAAATATAATGTCGTCGACATATATTTGAACAATGATAAGGTGTGACTTTGATTTCTTAGTAAAAAGTATGATGCCGACCATTCCCATTGAATACTCGTGTTTTATCAAAAATATTTTTAGTCTATCATACCAAGCTTTGGCAGCTTGCTTAAGACCATATAAAAGCCCCATTTTAATTTATAAACAGAGGTTTTTGTTTTTTGAAAAACAATGAACCCCCGAGGTTAGAAACAATAGACCTCTTCGTTTTATAAAACCGATTAGAAAAGACACTTTTACATCCATGATAAAGTTTAAAATCATTTTACAAGCAATAGCAAGAATATTCTAATTTGACTCTAATCTACTACCGTGCATATGTTCATCATAATCTATACCTTCTTGTTGATTATATCCTTGTGCCACTAATCTAGCCTTATTCCTAGATACTATACCGTTTTCGTCTAATTTATTTCTAAAGACCCATTTTGTTCCTATGACGGTTTGACTTAAGTAAAAGGGGACTAA
This sequence comes from Tanacetum coccineum, assembly GCA_026074375.1. NCBI lineage: Eukaryota > Viridiplantae > Streptophyta > Magnoliopsida > Asterales > Asteraceae > Tanacetum > Tanacetum coccineum. Next base: position 27,116 of record BQNB010062894.1, read on the forward strand.
TTCCCAAACATATCATTAGCTACAATTTGATTTAGTTCTTCTTGCATTGGCGTATACAATCCACTTTCAGCTTTAAGCCTCATTAATTATCTTTTGGGTTCTATTGTAGATATAAAGCAAAAGAAATTTCTATGATTTTGGGCTAGAGACCTTAATGTTCTTTGATTAAGATTTCCTATGACTTGATCTAGTGGATGATTCTTGGACTCCTTAATGTTAACAATTTCATCAACTTCTATCGACTCGTCTTCTTCATTAATATTATGTACTACTTTGGTATTTCTTTTAATAGATTTTTCTTCACCAACATCATCATCAACCAATGGTGATAATTTGGTGGGAGGAGGACTTTCATCAATTCGACGTTGAGGTGATTCTTCGACTTTCATTGAGTGTTTTATTTATACTACATAAGCTTTACTATTTAGAGAATACCCTAGAAAAACACCTTCGATGACATTGGTCAAACTTGTTAGATAGTCTTTATTATTCAAAATGGAAACGCCTTCTATCCAAAATACTTTGGAAATATTCTAAAGAGTGGTTTCCCTACCTCTAATTATTTCATAAGGGGTTTTTCCCTTAGTATTGTCAATAATATTTCTATTTTAATATATAGTTGATCGTCTCAACTACATACAAACCAAAACTTTTTTGTGGAATTGATTGTTCATTAAGCATGGTCCTATACATCTCTTGGTAAGGTCCTATCTTTTCTCTCTACTACCCCATTTGATTATGGAGTACTGGAGCCGAAAAGTAATGAGTAATCCTGTGCATCACAATAAGCTCCGAATCGTACTTTCATTATCAATTCCTGACCATGTCCCATTCTAATGATGGCTATTTATGAAACTACCTAGTTTTTTGAAATTTCCTACTTAATAGTTCAAAATTTCGCAAAGGCTTCATTTTAGTCCCTTTAGAAATCTTGTCCATGTATCCTAGAAAGTCATCTACTACGACTAAGTTATAAATTACCTCCATAGCTTTTAATAAGCTGATGGACCAAATAATTTCCATGTGTAATACTTCTAAGCAATGTTTTAGTAAACCATATTTTTAGCTTTATACTGCATAATTGTTTCCCTATTTTACAAGCATCACAAAAATGTTTATCATATTTATAGCTTAGGTAAGTTCTAACTAATTCCTTAACAAAATGATTGATTAAACGCATATTAACGTACCAAGTCTTCTATGCCATAAGTAGAATATCCCCTTACCGTGGCGAACATAATTTGTCTTAAGACTTATTCTAGTTTATTACTATAGACCATTTTTCCTATCCTATTTCCTATGATTTTACCATCTTTAAATTATTTCACTACTTCTTCTGTAAATAATACTTGACATTTTATTGGTCACAAATTTGACCAACACTAAGTAAGTTAAAAGCTAAGTTATCTACGTGTTCTACATTAGATATAGTGAGAGAGTCATTAGAGGTCGTACCTTTGCCTATGATCTTTCCTTTCAAATTACTTCCAAAAACAACGTTGCCACCATTGTATGATTTGTAGGTAGAGAATAAACTCTTGTTATCGGTCATATGTTTGGAGCAACCACTATCTTTAATCCACTCATCGTGTTCTAAGCATGTTCTCAAGCATACCTATTTCAACAGAAACAAATTCAAGCGTTTGGTCCCCAATATCTCATGGGTCCGAGAATGTTAGTGTTGTACATCCCTTGAATTTGTTGCAATTGATTGGGATATTGAAATGAATACAATTTCCCATAGTACAAAACCTAGATTTTGTGTTTATCTAATTCATGGTAAAAGTTTTGGTGAATTGGTTTCTCGAGTTTCTCCTAGATTGTTTGGTCTATCTTGATTTAGAAGAATTGTTTTCTTTCCTTCTAAGGTGGAGGGTTTTCGGTCTAGACGTGATTTATTGACATAACCTATACCACTTTTTGAGTGGAGGGTTTTTTAAAGACTTTTCTTTGCTCATCAAATGCTATATATATTATTTTCCTTCCTAGTAGAAACAAAATCCAATCTAGAGGACAAAGGTGGACTCAAAACGTGTTCTCTCTCTTTTTGGTCGTCGATGCGACTCACGGATCCAGGCATGGTGGATCCGTGCCCTTTAATGGTGGATCCGTCCCTCGCGTATTCAGCAGACGATCTAACAAAACTCATAATTTTAGTTCCGCTAGTTGACGCTTTACTATTATCAAATCCTAGACCTATTTTACAACTAGGTGACTTTTGATTATTTAACATTTCTCTAAGTGAATTAGCGCTTTTATCAAATTTAACAAATTTAACTTGAGTTTCTTTAAGTTGGCTTTTTTTTCACTTTAGAGTTCTTCACATAACTTATCAACGGAATTTCAATTTCTTTACCTCTCTCAAGTTTCCTAATTTTCTCGTTCAATTCTAAAATTTCTGTTTCTAAAAGATCTCTTTTATTCTTCAAAATTTTATTATTGTTAATGATTTTTAAGCTAATTTCACATAAACTGTCGTATTCAATTTGCATATTATCATTATCAAGAGAATATGCATTATCACTATAGCAATAAGAGTTAAAAGTTACCTCATTTGACGATTGAGCCATGAGACAAGTTTCATCGTTGGTTTTGTCTTCGGCATCATTTTCCGCTATCGCGCAAGAACCTCCAATAATGGCCTTTGATCTTTTGTGCGAGATGGTTTTGGACAATCGCCAAGGAGATATTTTTGATGACCGCATAGAAAGCATTGCTGTCACTCTTTCCTTCTTCTCATAACCCTTTGTCGGGATGACTTTTCTTTCTGGCGCTTGTGCCTAACAAATTCTTCCTTCTAAAGAACTTTTTAAAGTTCCTTACGGCCATAGCATATTCTTCGTCATTGCTTCCGGATGTCGAAGTTTCATCATCACTAGACTCTTTCTTATCTTTCAATGTAATGGACTTGACCCTTTCCTTTTTGCCTTTGTAAATTTCAGAATCTTTTTTCATGACTAATTCATGTACTTTTAGTTTGCCAATAAGCTCGTCTAGAGCTAGTGATGACAAATCTTTCGATTCTTCAATCGCCGTAATATTTGCTCTTCATTTAGGATGTAGAGCCCTAAGAAACTTCCTAACATAGTTCTTGCTAGAAAAACCTTCATCAAGTGCTTTAAGACTAGCATACCTATTTCAACAAAAATAAATTCAAGCGTTTGGTCCCCAATATCTCATGGGTCAAAAAATGTTAGTGTTGTACATCCCTTGCATTTGTTGCAATTGATTGGGATATTGAAATGGGATACAATTTCCAATATGTACAAAGCCTTGACTTTGATGGTTGTTCCAATTCATATGATAGAGGTTTGGTGAATTGGTTCTTTAGAGTTTCTTCTAGGTTGAGGTGTGTTATATCCTAGTTGATCTTTCTTCTAGGTGGAGGTGTTTTTGACCTAGACTCAGTTTTGACATAACCTAAAGCGCTTTTAAGTTATGGTTTTAAAGATGGTTTCTTTGACTCATCAATTCTATTATGTATTAGTTTCTTCCTACTAATGACAAAATCTGATCTCAAAGACATGGGTGGACTAAAAACGTGTTCTGCCATTTTTTTCAGCACATGTGCGATTCACGGATCCATCCGTGCACCTTTATGGTGGATCCGTCAGTGGTATTTTCAGCGGACGACCCAACAAAACTTATGGGTTTGGTTCCGCTTGTTGACGCGTTACTACTATCAAATCCTAGACCTATTTTACAACTAGATGACTTTTGATTATTTAACATTTCTGTTAGTGAATTTGCGCTTTTATCGAATTTTACAAACTTAACTTGAGTTTCCTTAAGTCTAGCGTTTTCCAATTTAAGTTCTTGACATAACTTACACGTAATATCAATTTCTTTACTTCTCTCAAGTTTCTTAATTTTCTCGTTCAATTCTAAAATTTCTTTTTCTAAAAGATCTCTTTTAGTTTTCAAAATTTTATTCTTGTTAATGATTTTTAAGCTAATTTCACATAAGCTATCGTATTCTATTTGCATAGTATCATTATCATGAGAAGACCCATTATCACTATAATAAGAAGAGTTCGGAATTACCTCATTTGACGATTGAGCCATGAGACAAGTTTCATCGTTAGTTTTGTCTTCGGCGTCATTTTTGCTATCGCTCCAAGAGCCTCCAATGAAGGCCTTTTGATCTTTGTTGCGAGGTGGTTTTGGACAATCGCCAATGAGATGATTTAGATCACCGCATCTAAAGCATTTCCGGTCACTCTTTCTTTTCTTCTCATCCCTTTGTCGGAATGACTTCTTTTCTTCTCTCGGTTGCCTAACAAATTTACCCTTTCTTCTAAAGAACTTTTTGAAGTTCCTTACAGGCATAGCATATTCTTCATCATCACTTCCGGATGTTAAAGTTTCATCATCACTAGACTCTTTCTTAGCTTTTAAGGCAATGGACTTAACTCTTTCCTTTTTGCCATTATAGATTTTGAAATCTTTTTCCATGACAACTTTATGTACTTTTAGATTGCCGATAAGCTCGTCTAGAGCTAGTGATGACAAATCTTTCGATTCTTCAATCGCCGTGACGTTTGCTCTCCTTTTAGGATGTAGAGCCCTAAGAAACTTTCTAACATAGTTCTTGCTAGAGAAACCTTCATCAAGAGATTTAAGACTAGTAATAATAGTGTTAAATCTAGCAAAACCGCTATCAATAGATTCTTTCTTCAAGGATAGTAAACTGTTCATATTGTTGAACAAGAAGATCAATTTTATTATCCTTTAGTTGGCTATTACCTTGATTTGTGATTAACAACCATCGATTGCCATATACTATTAGCAGTTTGACACATAAAATTCTTTTCGTATTACTTTTTAGGTTATGCATTTATAAGATCCATTTTAGTTCATTATTTTTAGCAAGTTTTTTTTAAGATCTTCGGGAATTGTTTTAAAAGGGAACAACCTCTAAAACTTGGGAACTACTTTTTTTGGCAACGGTGGAAAAATCACATTAAGATATTATGCCCCAAAGATCTAAATCTTTTGCTTTCACATAAGTTTCAAATCTATTTTTCCAATATATAAAATGATCACTTTCAAAAAGTGGTGGTCTTTGCATAGATTGCCCTTTTAGATATTTATCTGAATCCATAGATTGATTCAAGCTTTAATGTACAATATACGTTAAAGATCTTGGGTAACCTGGCTCTGATATCAACTGTGGAAACTAGAAGGGGGGGTTGAATAAATTTTACCATTTTAAAATAAAACTTAGATTGTCAACTTATGTGAACTCAAGAGATATACACAAGTGTATATGATAGCGATGTAATAAGTAAATAAGTAATCTACGAAGTATGAACAAGTAAAGATAAGAAAGATCAAACCGATGACACAATGATTTATAGTCGTCCGGCTACAAAGCTCCTCTTCGCCCTACTCCACTACCCAAGTACCCAACTTGAGAGTTATCTTCACTATGTCAACAAGCTCCCTTTAGGCGGAGAAAACCGTACACATCGCTTGCACTTTTTTTGGTACAAAGCTAAATACCGAGTTCTACTTTGAGATAGAACCAATCTAACACACTATGTATTTTATGGCCTAAATACTAACCTATCATACACATATGATATCCACAACATACAAGATATACAAGATGAATGATTATCACAAACGTGATGACACAACTAAACTATTAACACTTGAAGCTTGACGTCTTCGTAAGTGTTCTTCACTAAAGAGTGGAATGATTTAATCACTTGTAATGGATTATGTAACAAGTATAATGATCAAAGAATATGAAAAAGATAAAAGATATGTGTAAAAATATTTGTCAAGATTTGTCTTCAAATGAAGACTTAAGGTTGCTATTTATAGGCAACACTTTGAAATTTCAAAATGTTGCCGACCAGCTGTCGATGCGACCCGGTTCCACAATTAGCTGGATCTATCCGTGTATTTGGTGGAATCCCCCCCCCCCCCCCCCCCCACCAGTTGGGGGATCTGGGACAGCCTTTGTCATTTGTGATTAACCCTAAATCTATACAAAATATTGTTTTGCACTTAATAAAACTTATTTATTAGATTCCTCTAGACAAAATATTTCTTATCACCAATAAGGAAAGATCTTCTAGATTTGGGAAGATTTGAAAAGATTTGGAAAGATTGTTTCCACTTATGGTTAATCTTATTTTGTCTTACATGATTAATATAACTAGCTTATAATTAATCATGTGTTAACTTAAATCATTTGATTAGAAAATGTTTATGCAAATGATAATATTTTTCTTTGATCATTAACTATGTTTAATATTGCCATATTCATACCTTAAGTGATTTGTCGTCGTCAAGTAAGCTTTCGACTATTAACTTGTTTACGTAAACTTTTACGTAGTATGACATTATATTTGCTATTATCAAAACATGAAGATCATTAAATATAAATATCATTTTTGCGCAAATATTTATATTAACAAACATGATCATAAAAGAATTGAGTAAGGGACAATAAATCGAGGCCATGATGAGGGACTCTTTGGATTAAGTTTTTGAAACGAGTCCACGCATCATAGATAGATTCATCTTGATGCTATCGAAACATCAAGGTATATCTTTGGAACGGGAAGGTTGTGTTTCGTGGTGTGTTTTGAAATGGTAAGTGTTGGGATTAAAACCCTTCTTGAAGTTACTGCTGCTAAGCAAAACTTAGTGTTGTTCAGTAATCTTAATGAAAAATATGATAAATAGTTAGTACTGCTAGTTACTACTGCTAGAGTATATTACTACTGCTAGAGTATATTAATACTGCTAGTGTAACTTAGTACTGCTAGTATATGTTGGTACTGCTAGAGTAAAGTTACTGCTGGTGAAGATTGAAGAAAATATTATAAGTAGTTACTACTGCTTGTACACAGTTAATGCTGCTGGTGTATAAGTTACTACTATTTGTTAAGAGTTAATGCTGTGATAGATTACACTGATAAAAGTTAAAGTTTGCTTGAAAGAATCAAGTTACTTATGAGTTAAGGTTTATTATTTATAGAATAGATCTTTAAGAATAATCTAAGTTTTAGTAATATATTGTAAATCGACTAGGACTTCTTGGTGTATAAAAGGAGGTCCTAGAGCATAGAGTTTTATGTATCTTTGTCGTATAATTCATAGCTTCAAGGTTTTGTAACCCTAATACTAGGAGAGTATTCGTATTATTTGTAATAATAATATTGGAGCTTTTATTGTTGAAATTATATTGTTTTGTGTTACTGTTTCATTGAAGAATTCTTCTTATATTAAAGATTAGATTCCGCATAATCTTTAGTATTATCAAACAAAGTTTCTTAAACTAAGTTGTGTTAGATTTATCTAGCATAACTAAACCTTAAACAAGCTTAAGGAATTCGATCATTAGAAGTTAACTGGGATCAACAAGTGGTATCAGAGCTTGTTGAGAAGCTTTGAATAAGAAGAAACTGCTTTTACACACAAGGTCTGTTTGTTACAAAGAGATGGATCAAGACTCAGCACATATGGTGGTTGCATCAAAAGTGCCTATGCTCAAACCAGGTGAGTATGAGCTTTGGAGGATGAGGATGGAACAGTACATCCAGATGATTGATTATTCTCTATGGGAAGTCATAGAGAATGGTAATGCACCTCCAATAACAAAAGTTGTTGAAGGTGTTGAGACTACAATTGCTCCTACAACTGCTGAAGAAAAGGCACAAAGGAGGTTAAAGTTGAAGGAAAGAAGCAACTCCATTAAAGATGCCAAGTCATTGTTGCAGGCTGTTGAGAAGAGGTTTGGAGGGAATGCTGCTACTAAAAAGACTCAGAGGAATCTTCTAAAGCAGCAGTATGAAAATTTTACTGCATCTAGCTCAGAGGTGTTAGATCAAACCTTTGATAGGCTTCAAAAGCTTATTAGTCAGTTGGAGATTCATGGTGAAAGTATCTCACAAGAAGATGTGAATCAGAAGTTCTTAAGAAGTCTGTCACCAGAATAGAACACACATACCATTATGTGGAGGAACAAGCCTGAGATAGATACATTAAGCATGGATGATCTTTACAACAACCTGAAGATCTATGAACTAGAGGTCAAAGGGACATCAAGCTCAAGCACAAACACACAAAACGTAGGCTTTCTGTCCTCAAAAAGCACCAGCAGTACAAATGGAGCTGGTTATAGACTGTCATAGTGCTACAACTGATAGCACTAAGTACTGCTCTTAAACTCAACAACCAATTAAAACAATCTTGTGTGATGCTGTCATCTGTGCTTTCTTTACAAGTCAATCAAACAGTCCACAACTTGACAATGAAGACTTGCAACAAATTCATCCTGATGATTTAGAAGAGATGGATTTAAGGTGGCAGATGACTATGCTAACAATGAGGGCAAAGAGATTCTTGAAGAACACTGGAAGGAAGTTTTCTGTGAATGGTACTGAGACCATTGGGTTTGATAAGTCCAAGGTGGAGTGTTTCAACTGCCACAAAAGGGGACACTTTGCAAGGGAGTGCAAGGCTCCAAGGAACCAATAAAACAGAAATAGGGAGAACACAAGAAGGATTGTGCCAATAGAGATAACTACTTCTAATGCTTTGGTATCTTGTGATGGTGCTGGTTATGATTGGAGTGATCATGCTGAAGAAGGTCCAACTAACTTTGCACTCATGGCTTACTCTTGTACAAGTTCTAACTCTAAGGTATCTAATGATTCAAATTGTTCAACTACTTGTTTGGATAATGCTAAAATTCTTAAAGAACAAAATGAACAACTGTTAAAAGACTTAAGGACATCTAAGTTAAATGCTATTACTTATAAAAC
>BQNB010062895.1:0-35901 GCA_026074375.1 Tanacetum coccineum
AAGGTCAAAATTTAAAAGTTCGATACACACAATAAGAAAAAAAGTTCAGTACACACAATAACCAAAAGTGACAAGTATAATACATTTTCAAGTAATTAACCCTATCTAGGAAGGAAAGACTCCCTGAAAGCAAGTCTGAATGGTGCAAATCAGTTACTTCCTGCTCCAAATTCTTCTTTAGAAACTCTCATTGCCAACTTTCGATATCAAGGTCTTAACATTCAAGACCTGGTTGCTCTTTCAGGTGAGTTACACTGATTCTCTTATATTGCTCTTATAACAACCAAATGACATAAATGACTCATTTCTACCGCACCCTCAAATACAGAGGCTTCAGCATAACGCTAAATAGCTTCTCGTGTTCTACTTGTTCTCTTGAAATAGGTAGCCACACACTTGGGAAGGCACAATGCAAGAGTTTTAGGCAAAGAATCTACGGCTATGATGACTCGCAGAAAAGCTCATACCATCACCATCACAACGACGATGAGTTCCATCAAGTGTTAGAATCTATGTGCCCGAAATCAGGAAAAGACAACACACTGGTACCACTAGATTTTGCAACCCCATACAGATTCGACAATCATTATTTTCAAAACATCAAAAAAGGACAAGGACTTCTTATTTCCGACAATGTGCTGATTTATGAAGATATAGAAGGGGAAATACGAGACCTCGTATGGGAATTTGCCTCGGATGAAAAAAAGTTTTTTGGCCTGTTTGCGGAGTCATTGATCAAAATGGGGAATATACGTGTACTTACAGGGCAACAAGGAGAAATCAGGAAGAATTGTAGGTTCTGTTGGAATATGTCCATTATATAAAAGTATATGTCCAGAAATTATACGAGCCTATGGGGACGCACATGTTATACGTAAACAATGTTTAAATAGCGTGTTAAGCAAACGATCGTTAAATGTTAACAAATATTAAATATTAGTCATTAAAAGAGTTAAGGGACTAAATATACAAAACCGAAGTTTAAAAGGGTGCGGTTTGTCCTCCTTTTTTCCTAGTCGGCTGAGAAAACCAATCCTAATAGGATTAGGAAAGTCAAGTGGCTATATATACATGTTTTGGGGTTTTATTCATATAACGACTTGAAAACCTAATACAGATATATCGTCTTTGTTTTTTCTCTTGCTCGACTGATTCTACAAACCCACATAGGGTTTCGTTTGGTTCCTGTACTCTTTGTTCGATCGCTACAAATACCACAAAGGGTTTCGGTGGTGGTGTGGTTCGACCTTAAGATCAAAGGGTTATTCGGTTTGCTTGAATTGTCAAGATTTGGAGATCGTTTGCTAATACACTACTAGTACTAGCATACTTCATTGTTTTCTAAGAACGTATTGTGTGTGGAAGCTTAGAGGAATCATACTTTGATTCTTGGTGGTTTCGCGTGTGACGTTATACACACGCGTATATAGAAGACGGTGTTTACGGTTACCTTTAAACGGTGTATCGTTTCGTGCTAAAAGGTATACTTCTTCTATTCTTGTTAATTAATGTATTCTACATGTTATCTTTATTCCGCTGCGTACTCGTGTTAATTAATATGGTTAATTAGATTGTAAAACCCAACATTAAGAAGGATGGAAACACATTGTCTTAAATGCTTGACTAAATGGTGGATGAAGTAGGAGATGAGAACGTGATTCAAGTTGTAGCCAATAATGCTTCAAACTATGTCAAAGCGGGTAAGAAAAATTAAACTTTTTACACTTTTTACTACTGTCTTGCTACTGTTTTGCTGATGTTTTGGTGCCGATTTGCTTTTGTTTCGCTGTTGTGATGATTACCAGGCTCGTTGCTAGAAACTACAAGACTGAATATCTATTGAGCACCGTGTGCAGCTTATTGTAGGGTCTTCATCATAGTCACCATTACCATACGAATCCCTCCATTGTTTCAGCAAACTTTGAATGCCAAAACCTACCCTTTCTTTTAAAAGGGGGGGGCCATAAAACGAGCCATATCAGATATTCAACAGATGCAACCTTCATGCGTTCTACATAGTCATAATTACGCCCGGAAACTCAATCCGGTCATTCAAAGGATTACAGCTTCATCCACACAAAATCGCTTGGACACAACTAGTAAGTAGTCTGTTCAATAACTTCCCAATTTTGTATGCAATAATAGGGGTTAGTACCAGCTATACTATTATCGACTCATTCAGTAAAAGATGATCACACTTGAAGTTAACTTGTTTATTTGTAACAAAATGGTAATCGCCTGATTGTGTACCTAAGTTCAGAGTTATCGAGGTGCCGGGAATTAAGAACTTTCAAAATGGAGATTCGGGTTTACTATACCTCATAGTAAGGTTCCACACCTTTCTTCTTATTAGCCGGCACGTTTTAGATAGCATAGTAGTCTATTTTGGGAATAGGTTTGTATTGCTTTCTGATGTTAAACCGGTTTCCAGTACCAGGACCGGAGACACCTCGTGAGAGTTTAATAGGCTTCCTAAAGTCTTCTTGTTCACACAGCACCTGTATTCTTCGGAACATTCCTCTGTATGAATATGTCGCACTAAAACCTTACAAGTCGCAACACCATAGGTGGCTTTACACTCATACTCAACACGGAGAGACCATTACAATTAATAATGGCCTTCCTAATATGTTAGTCCATAGCACACGACAAGTGTTATTGATTCAACCTGCCAATCAAGTCGAAGCTACAATCATCCCTTCTAGCAGTAGGGTTGACCTACCCCAAGTTGATGCACAGCCATATCAAGATGCGGTTAAGATGACACAGATTAGAGGGAGTTGTACCCAGTGTAGCTTGCAATGGCACTCAAGCCATTTCTCAGCGGTAATGGCGCGTAATCAGGTATTACGCCTGGGAGTTTAACCCCATACTGGGAATAGTACTAACATCTTCTTTGGCAATGGTGTTTCTCATCGTAGATAGCTCATTTATTCGGGATTCTATTAATGCGGGTGATTCCTGGACTAAACAGGGGACCATTTCCTCAGCATAGATTTAATCATTTCATGGAGCCTTAATCTGAAGTGAGAATATAAACGAGTAAGACGAGCATGAGACATAGGAAACCGAACAATGCACATCATTTACCCCACGTGTCCTAACATAGTTAGACCAAACAACATGTTATGCCACCCGGGGATCTTTCCTAAAAATATCAGTATGCTGTATTAGCAAAGATCGTTTCACTTTATAAACTCTGAGATGACTCCACCGGAACAAAGAGACATCAATCCCATTACCACACCGGTGTAAACAAAGTACGAATATTCAATTTCTTCTCACTTGGTTTACCAGTAACATAAGCATACTAAGACTTACCAGGGGCATTACCAGCCGTAGTAGTAACCGGCATAGATAATGATGGAAAAGATCCCAGAAGTGTAGTATATTCCAAAGAGCTTATATTTTCCATCTCCACCGTCATGTCAACCACAGATGGGTGTTACACCCTCCTTAACAGCAGATGCAACACCAACTGGGAGTGATCGTCATCATAGTATCGAGACACCGAGTTGCACACGCGCTCGACACGAACCCAATGACCTGAAGAGTATCATTCAAAATTCCTATTGAGACTCTTCTCCTTTACACTTCACCCACCCCACTCCCTTTTTGACTCAAAAATCGACGCTCCATCTGTATCACATGTACCTTAAACCACCAGTTTCGTAAAACACAAAAACCTACGTCGCTGTATATGACGAGCGCCCAAACAGACCAGGGAAGTGTGTTGATCACATCAGGCAAAAGAACATAAAATTTTGTTTGGTTTCTGTTGTAAAAATTATGAGCACTACAGACCCCTAGTTGTTTTGTCGTTTCCCGTGTTGTTGAAGTTTTTATTTCTTTATATTTTTTAACACACATATTTTCTGATATGTGTATTTTATGTTTTGTATGGTTCGCGAAAGCATTCTTTTTCTTTAGAAAATAGAAAGAATAATGTTTTCTCATTTTACGTTTCGCTTTACTAGATTTTAAAAAAGATTGTTGTAAACACTGTTGATTTGATGATGGCGGTTTAACATCATTGGACCGACTTGTGTATAGATAGCAAAGGGGTCGATGTGCCCAACCCACATAATTATTTTCCAAACAACAAAAGGGGGTCACAAAACAAAAATAAAAACCAACGATTCAAACAATCAATCAAACTCTGCATAAACAAACCAGTTTGGTTCTTGTTACTCTTCTCCCAAACGAATTACAAACAGGTATGTGTTTGAGGGTTTCCTTTGTTTTTTTCTTGAACCAGACCACAAACAAAGATTATTAACCTTGAATCTTGTCATACAATTCATTTTTGTTATGGGTTCTTGTGCATCACCTACTTGTACTCTACAATTAATTAGGTTTTCTTAATTAGAATTTGTTTTATACTCATGTAGCTCCGCGCAGGGCCGGATCCAGAAAATTGTGACTCTCGAGGGTGCATATTTGATAATTTTTTAGGAATACAATGCATATTGGTTTTTTTTTTTGGGGGGGGGGGGTTAAGGGGGGGCGCAATGACCGTAAATAGCCATATAATTTGTAGAAATTTTAACACTACAGGAAGTTTTTTACGCTTTGCCGGCCTGGGGGGCGCCGCCCTTTCTCCGCTCACTGGCTACTCTGTACAGTACAACTAACTGAGTATGTTGGTACTTTATTGCGATGGCTATAGTGATATGTAAAATGTGGGTTTGATTATATGTTATACTGTAATTTGTGATAGCTAGTGGTCGCGTTTGGTCGATGTTAGATTTTCAAGGTTTTTATTTTGGAGGAGGGAAATAGATGTTTCGTTTTTAGGTATTGTGATTAGGAACGGCGATATGGAAGCCATGGAATTTAATAACTAGGTCAGTTAGCATGGGTGAGTTTTTGTTAGGCTATGTCGGAGTATGTTGTTTCTTCATTGGTTTGCTTGGTATATTCATCTCCATGTTTTTAGATTTATAACAATTTATGGTGAAACGTCAAGTAGAAAAGCCGATATGTTGATTAATGCAGTTACTATCTTGATGTCTTTTCGGGATGGGAGGGCCATAAAGTGTGAAAAATGGAGAAGGGAGAGGCGCTTTATTATTACTGCTGATGTTTTGTTGTCGATTATTGTACAAATGACAGTAACAGAGATTTGATAGTTTTATGTCGATGAGGTGATAAGATTTGTCAAGGCGTCATGATTAAACATAGTATAGTTAACTTGTATTTGTCAGTTATTGGAATTTTAAGGGTGTTAAAAGGTGGGGTTTGTTTTGTTGTGGATGTGATTCTAATGCTCACTTCTATACTTGTACTGTCCAGCTAACAGTACAAATTAGTATTTTGTGATTAGGGTGTTATGTCGAGTGGTCGTATCGGGCGGTTTAGATTTATAATACTAAAATTTGGAAGTTGTTGTATTGGAAGAGAAAGTCGACGATGTGTTTTGTTTTAGGTTTTGTTAGGAGCATTGATAAAGCGGAGGGTTAAATTAATAGACAGAGGCCGTGTTTTGGCTGTGTTATAGTTAAGCTGCCTGTGAGTACTCAGATATGTGTGTGTACTCTTTAATGAGTTTGGTTAGTAGGCGTTTATGTTCTGATAGGAAATTGTTTTCATTATAAATCAATCTAAGTCACGTGATAAGGTCTTGTAACATTTTCAATATTTGTGTGCTAGCTAAAGTATGTTCAATATTGAATTGAGGCACTGTCAGAAGTTGGATGTAATTTTATTACCTCACTCTTTAATGTGGTTATGTGCAGATACCGTATATATCAGAGGGGAAACAGTTACTTTGATAGATAGACGATTGAATCAATCCTTACCTAAATCATGTAAGTCCTTCTACCCGATACTTGGATGGTAAAACAATAATGTGATAAAACTAACATCTATATCATGTATTGTAACGGTTGGAATCTGTTTATTGTTCTGCAATACCACATGTCATTTATGGTACATATGTCGATGAGGCTCACCAGTTTTTTGATAATCTTATGATTAGGGGAAGTGGTGATACGCAACTGGAAACTCTGATGTCCCCAACGTGTTTGGTGGGATTGTAGAGTGATCCACAAATTGATGGAGTTTTGGATGAGAGGCAGCAGTGATGATAATGGATTATTCAATAGATCTAAAATTCAAAAATCATCACAAGTAGTCCCTTTACAGTTTACGAGAAAACATTCAATGGTACACGTGTAACCAATTTTATATCCATTAGAAAGTCAAACATGATCTTCCGGTTAATTAAATTTTTAACAAGATGGATCTGTGCTTCCGCTGCAGGCGTGGACCGTTACGTTTTGTAAGGACCATGCTGAAATAAAACCCGAAAGCCTCATTCGTGATTGCATATATCGGGATGCGACTAGGTGATGATAACGACGAGGATGTGAGGAGTAATAATAGGTGGCATCCGGCCGGGTGGTAATCGGTGTTTTGCTTGCGAGGGAGACTTTATTTAACGGGGTGCACATTCTTGTTATTCCATTGTTTAGTTTCTAAGTTTGTAGATCCGAGGGTGGCATTCTAACAACATTTACGTTATGAAAGGGTTAATAAAGGGGTTATGTTTTCTATCAATAGATCAAATGGGTCGAAAGTTGCCTAAAGTGTATTTTTATTGTACAAAACCTAGTATATTAGTATAATATGTTTTATGCAATCATATTTGACACTTATATGACAAATTTTGTATTTTGGGCAAGGGTTTTGGGTCAACCGAACATGAACCGTCCTGTTTTGACCAACCCGCCCATTTTGATACCTCTATTATGTACTTCATGGAGGATTCTGACAGGTAAATGTTTTACAGTGATGGTGTAGATTCTGATAGTGAGTCAGCTAGCGGTGAGAAATTGTCCTTGATGGACAAAGGGGGAGTTATTGAAGGTGCTTTACTTGAGCTAAGCCACGAACATCAGCTTACTGTTGCGGTCTGTCACTGCTGATCTTTGTTACTGCTTACCCACCTTAATTATTAACTTTTATATTCGTTCTCTTCTATTGGTTTTCACTATATTAAGCTTGTTTTATACGAATAAACAGGAAGAGATAAGAACTCAATTATCTGCATTTGGAACTGATCTTACAAACGAAAAAGACAAACTTAGCCATGCCATTTCCCGAGCCGAAAAGAGCAAGGAGGCACGGCGTGAGCTGGATAGAAAACGTGATTTGCAATATCAACGCCAAATGTAAGACCATATACATGTTTTGTATGATTACTCCACGCTCAATCGGTTTTGTATTGATTTCCTTTTGACAATGTAGTGCAGAAGCTCTTGATAATCATCTGACCGATGTTCAAAGGCATCATGAATACAAATCCCAAATAGAAGAAAAGAAGATAAGAGATGATGCTGCAGTTGAAGAGGCAAAAAGAAAGCAAATCGCTCTTCAAGAAGAAAAAATCCGTCAAGAAAGAATGAAAGTAGAAGAGGTTTGTAAACGATATTCATTGCAGTAATTTGCGATTATTTTTAATGTTGATCATGTTTCTTCTCTCACAGCTTTATTTAAAATAATTTTCCTTAAATCTTGGACAAATTTTGCATCTTATGTTACTAAAAAGAGTTACTTGATACTTCATATTCCGTGTACAGGCAAAGCGTCAAGCCGAGAAGAAGAAAGATGAAGAAGCAAAAGCTGCAGCATTCGAAGCTGAAAGAGCTGCGAAAGAAGCAGCTGATACGGCGGCAGCTGATACAGCGGCAGCCGAAAGTCAAAAAAAGGCTGCTGATGCTTTGACTGCTTCACAAAAAGTGGTTTCTAAAGGATCTAGTTCTGGTGGAGATAATAAAGCTACCACAGGTCAATATATTTCTATGAAAAGATAGTACCCTTTATACAAATATGCGGAATTTTTTTCTTATTCTATGATTGGTTGAGTTAATTGCAGGAACTGTCCTCAAGGGTGCTGAAAGTGCTTTAAAACTGGAGGAGAGAAGGCTACAAATGTACAATGAAGCGGTTGGAAAAGATTTTGATTCGAAAATGGCATCTCAAAGTGTAAGTCATAGATGGCATGCTTTGAATTCCCTTTCTGTACGTGTTTATTTTTGTGCATATTGTGTTATCTTCTTTGGTTATTCTGATATTTACATTGGCTAAGTTGGGTAATGATTGATGGGGCATAAAACACTGATAACTAACTCATTGCTTATAGCAATGATGTAGATTAGACTGATGGACTATGGTATTTCAATTTACATATGGTATAGGCAAACACATAGTAGATGGTCAAATATTTTTTTTCTGATGATTTATGGAGTGTAACTTTGTGATTTCATCTATTATATCTTGCATGCATGCAGCATGTTTAATGAGTTTGATTTTTTTTTTCCAATATCATTTTTTCGAAAGAAAATCATAATAAGTGACGATGTGCATTTTTCTGCAGGAATACCACCGTCATGGTATGCAAATGGCTAGGCACATCAAAACTATAACAGGATCAAAAGAGAATGTGAGGTATGTAAATTCTTTTTATTTTCAAACACAACCCTTTATCAGGAGGACTCTTTGGCGCAAGTTCCTTGGCTTGGACAGGACATTCAGAAATTTTACAAACATGTTTTATTATGTAGTGCTTGAGTATCTGATTTCAATCAACATGCCCTACATCTTTTGTAGTTCTACTGTGAAATGCAATTCAGATTATTAAATATAGCTCTAAGTTTCATTTATGTAATTTGGCCAGATCAAAAGCAAATGAATTGTTGAAACTCATGAACTCAACATGTCCCCAAGCCATCAATATGGGGATCTTTGCAGATAAAGTAAGTTACTCGTCGACTCAGAGACATAATAATATATTTCAACTAGTGTTATGTATCTATGCATATTAGATGATACACACATTAAACCAATCAAAGTGCTTAAAAAGCTCTTGTTTCAATATAACAGATCTTCTCCCTTTGCACGAATGCAAACAGCAACAGTACTCTATATGCATATGGACATGTCATTGTTATGCTTACTTCACAGGTGAACCCTCTTATCTTTTTGATGTGATATTTTTCTTTTCTGGATAGGTTATGCGAGTAATTATGTAAATAGTTGAATAAGTCAAGATCGGACAATCCAGAAGTACAGTAATAAATTGCGTTGTAAAATATAGTGTTTGGCAGTTATTCTATCTTGGAGTTGTAATAATTACACAATCAGTTGTTTGGAGTTTTTTTTGGCTAATTCTGAAAATTTTCATGATCAATAGATTAAATGACCAAAAAGAACATTTATTGAGAAAATAAGAGACGTTTTGTGATTTGGAAGTAGAAGTTTCTTGAATAAGCTGAAAATACTGTTTTAAATACTAGATAGGCCATTTTTTATCTCTGAAAGGATGAAATAGATAGAACAAATTTACAAAGATATCCTTACACCTTCAGTGACATGCCTAGAGAAGAGTAGAGGATACAACATGTAAACCAAACACTAGAGAGTCAATACTAAGAAACTTTCCATACAAAGAGACTACAGCCAAACACCCCTGCTGAGACCTATTTTTTACTGAACCAACGCAGTCTTATCTTTCATGACTCGCTAGGATGAACCTCATGATAGTTGATTATCTAAAACTGTATAGTTGACGCCGAAATAATGAGCTAATGATATAAAGATTCTGTTTATTAAACGTTTGAAACTGATCACTTCAATTGCAAATCACAATATTTAGATACTTTAGCCACACCATCTATTTTAATCAGGGAAGCTTATTTATATATTAATTTAGTCATACTTGTTTAATTGTGCAAGTTCTTTATAACTGACATCTCTTTATTTTTCATCATTGATGTAGATTCCCCCTGCCATGGATATTCTTATTGCCAAATTAAACAGAGGTTGCATCTTGACAGTTCCAAAGTACATAAGTTACTCAGAGGTACTCGTCTAGATCCTGTTATTGTTTCCTACAAGATTGCAATTATAATGTGGTTATAGTGTGATTTTCGTTTTGTTTATACATTTTTTTTTTCAAATTTTAAAGCATGAACTTGGCATAGGCGCAGACCCAACGAGACTGCAAAATTATCATTGTTCTAAAAAATAAAGTATTTATCTACCAATATTACGTACTGTTGTTTATCACCGTCGTCAAAATAGCTGAAAAAGGGGACTGAAATTCACATGGTTAATTCTTCTTCACCACATATGACATTTTGAACGGGAATTGCTGACCAATACACAATACTTTATCAAAAAGTAAATGAGTCAAATGTCACAAAAGTTTAAAAGTTACTCGTTCCATAGTCAGGTCTTTACAACCTTCTAAATTTCATTTTTTTCAATTTATGACCGTTATTTTGCTAATTGTTTTCTAATCATGTTTCTAATGTCATATTTATTTATTAAATAAGTAAAAGAAGATGTTGGTGATGGGTCAACCCGACCCTTTTTCCCCAATCCTATAATGACATTGGATATGTTAGCCAGCCTATTTTTACCACCTATAATGACATTGTATATGTTAATCTAAACCCGAATGAATAAATATGCTTGTTTCTCCAGGCGGCATTTGAATCTAAAGATGCTCACAAAAAAGCCATTGGTTTCCTAGAAGAAGACGGAAAGCTCGAAGATGTTGATGCTTATTTAGAAAGATTAACCCTCCATATGAAACTCTATGGGGCTCTAATTCAGGTTTCCAGCCATTGATGAACTTTACTATTGTTATAAATTCTCGTCTTATACACGCCACTCAAATAATAAATTTTATAATATGTTTCAGACTGAAGTTAACGGTATTCAGAATGTACATGGAATCGAAGAGGGCTGGAAATGGCTTGCTAGGTTTTTAAATGCCATCCCAGCAAATGTATACACTGTAGCTGCACTTCAGGCATTTATTGAGGTGAGTTGATATCTATGATTTTCTTTTGCTGTTTAATATGTTTATACCGTTATTACACCAATTTTGACCTCTGCTCACTCAAAAAAATACTTTTGGAATTTTCATCAACCCATTCGTCCTCACCCGAACTATAAAAGCCAGTGCACAAAAAATGATAGTGATACTCTTCTTTTCTCCGTCACTTTCATTTCATGTATTTACACCTTCATCAACATATCTCAACTTTAAATAAAAGAATCCAACAACAAAAAATGAGACAAAATTCATATTGATAACAAGAGCACAAATTTGAACATCTAAAATGGGTATATGGCTTTTGGGATTGATTAGATCCACCGGTGGCGACGGAAAACTGTGGGTGGTAGGTGGTAGGTGACTAGGTGTATACCACTTGAAGTAGAAGTGATGAATTTAAACAACACAAAAATGGTTGAAAGTGAAAATGTAAGACAAAAATGGGAAGAGGTGATGATAAGGACTAAAAGTGAGCTGTTATATTATTTTTTTTAGTATAGAAAATATAATGGTTTCCTCAAACCTAGTGATATGGACTGGTATGTGCAAACCTTTGTTTTGTGGGTTTCATGAAACCATATCCTCAAACCAAACGAATTAAATCATTCTCACACCCATACCACCATTCCCATATCTCCATAACAAACACACCCTTAGGTAAAAGAGCAGTGGGTCAAAAATTATTTTTGAAAGCATAAATAACTAAGAAATTGACAAACTATTCTTAGTGGCTCGACCAAACTGTGGTAAAAAATGGCTTTTTTCATTTTGACCTGCAACGCAACCCAGCCCGCCATCTCATAACCTCAATATTCCTGCTGTTTATTGGTGTGCAAAACCTTAAAGCACCAACATTCATGGACATTTGTATCGTAGAATATGCTGCATTTCTTTTGGTACAATGTTTGTTGATGACTTTAGCTTTGTGTTTTCAAATAATCCAAAATTTAAAGTTCCAGCTTTTACGTGACAAACAGAATACTGATGAATTATTATCAAATTTTGACTTTTGCTTCTCAGGTTGCAGGGTTTGCTCTATACAGAAGATACAAGAACCAGTTCAAGAAGCTATTAAACATCATATATCGCGACTTCCTTCAAATATTGAGGGAAAAAGATGATACAAAAGTGAAAATGGTTGTGATGAGTTTGGAGAATTACATTCAATCAAACCAGTTTGAAAAGGAACCAGAAGGATGGCGGCTGAGAGATTCTTTGATATCAAATGATTATAACCCTAATGAATCAAACCAATCTGATCATCAGCAGCAGTACCAAAACTCGTCAAGAGGATATAATAGTGGGTACCAAGAACAATACAATTATAATTCAGGAAATAGGTTCACGTACAGGCGATGACAGAATTCAAAGTTGACTTTTCATGGTGAATCCTTGGGTCTTAAAAAACCGCAAAAATCAAAATATTTGTTGTTAGAGTATTAGAAGGTAAAACCATTGATGGTGATTTGAGCGTTTGAGCTATATGAAGAACATGGGGATTGGCTAATGTTTGAGGGTCGTTTAAAGATGTCATATGCAAGTGTTCGGTGTAATTTTATTTGTATTGGCAGTGTACATTTACTGTCTCTAATAGAATTTTTGAGTATTCAAATTAGATAACTACAAATACAAAAGTATGGTCTTGCATTCGGAAATAGGGATGCTATTGTTCTTCGAGACTTTGAATAGCTAAATCGAACACAAAAGTTATGTATATTCGATTTTTAATGTATTAGCCATGATGGTAAGAAGAGATGTTTGATCATTGTACTATATAGATTGATCATTCAACTTTATTTTTAATGTTCCAAAATATGTGCAATTTGAGTCAATAAGTGAGATGACCAAAATGAATGTTGCTTTTTATTATCGAAACTTTTGAGTTTAACAAACATCAATTATTTCAAAAGTAAACTATTATACAAAAAAAAAATGCTTTAGAAAAAGGCGTATTTCATGCACTTCTTTTTTTTGGAACGGCAATTTGTGGCTACATGGCCCCTAGCCCAGAATGCGTAGCGAGCCCAACATACCAGGTTGATCCAGCCATGAAGGCAAAAATGACAACACTTTCCTTTACACCAATGGGGAGGAAACTCTATCGCCCTTAGACAGACGTAGAACATGAGACCGTGCCTAGGAGGGTGTTAAAACATCTTGAACCATTGGACCAAATGCCCGTTGGTTCATGCACTTCTATTATATATATATACGATATGAGACTCGAGTTTAATTAGTTCATTCACTACTCATACATATGTATATATTATGTGTGGTGTGTTTAAAGGCCTCTTTGTGGTAATCGCACGGGCCACTGAAATCCACGAGACGGCCTGCTTTTGACGTTAACAAACATCATTATTTTCAAAAGATAAACTATTTATACAAAAAAAAAAATGCTTTAGAAAAAGGCGTAAGAACTAATATAATCAAAATTTTCTTTTGAAGTTTTTTTGTTACTTTTCGTCTTTACCGCACTCATTATTTGACATGATTCTTTTTCATTGGCCAGGAAAAATATATTCACGACTTCGAGTGATTCTTAGTCGGTAAGGGTGTTAAGTGCAGTGCGTGTTATCTGCGCTTGTTATGTCAGCTTATATCTACAAGGACTGGTTTTATTCTCGTTGACCAGGGAATGTACAAATGTGTTAGTGTATTTATAACAAAAATGCTAATTCCTCCTGCAAAACATTCTTATAAATCTTCCTACACACAGGATCTTGACAAGTGGCGGAACTGGCGTTTTAGATTTTAAGAGATAATAAGTGGAAAAAATATATATTTTATGATTTTGTGTGTAGGAGGATTTTGTAGGAGGTTTTCAAGGACCGTTCTCGTAACATATAAATTATAGGGACCATATCCAATATATTACCAAACTACATGAACAAAAAATGTAACAAACTCTAATTTTTAAACGTTTATAAAAGGAAACAAAATAACATCCCTTATTTAAAACCTTTGCTTTAAAGTTAAGCACCGATTTAATAAACAAATCACAACTATATGTGCTTCTTATTGCTTTCACATAACTTTATAAAACTCGTTAACATTCATCTTATTCGATCATATACACCCTATTAACATCGAACTTTTAGTTTTTTCAATCTTGTATAAATATTTTAACTATGGAGAGGTAACTATTAAGGATTTTTTTTTTCGTATGCATGTACAGTGAGTTCAATACTTTTGCTACTTGTTTTTTCGTACAGAAACTTAACTAGTGACAACGTGTCTTTTCCGCAGGGATACCTTATACCGTAGTCATAGTATCCAAATCGCTAGAAATATCAAGACCATAACTGCGAAAAAAGACAATGTGAGGTGTGTGAGTTTCTTATTTCGCGTGTACCAACTAATGTTTGCATGGCGAAATGGATTATATTTTTGTATGGGTCAAAACGGGGCGGGGTGGGTTGGGTTGGCCTGCTAAAACTTTTTGATCCAAATTTGGTTATTATGATAATCTAGAATCTATGAATGAAACAGTTTATGAGGTTGCATACTTGCATGCATTAAGAATAAACAATGGGCAACTTTAACTTGTTTGACCCGTTTTTACTTCAGCTAATTATTTCATTTATGCTGATCAGAAAAAAAGCAGATGAACTGGTGAGGCTTATGAATTCAACTCTTCCCCAATCTTTCAACATCATGATCTTTGCGGATAAAGTAAGTGGCTCTTCTGTTCGGAACCATATTTTGTAGTTAGTGTTATGTCTGTATACGTAAATATAAGTCATACACGATAGGCTTAAACTAATCTTGTTTTCGTTCTAACAGGTCGTCTTGCTAAGCACATATGCATGTAGCAACTCTACTCTATATGCTTATGGCCATGTCATTGTCATGGTTACTTCACAGGTGTGACATCGTCTTTCTTTTTTGTAGTAGCCAATGTTACGAATTATGATGACAAATTATAAACGTGTGTTTTTCATCATGAGTGTAGATCCCTGTTGCTATGGAAGTTCTTATTGGCAGTTTAAACAAAGAATGCATCTTCACAGTGCCAAAGTATATAAGTTACACAAAGGTACTCGTCTTTGTCCTATTAAAGTGTCCTACAAGATTGTCATTGCAATGTGCTTTACTGTCGACTTTTGCTAACATGACACTTATAAAGCTGTTGAATCTATTATACTTTATTTTTTCTATGTAAGAAAAGTTAGATGACCCAAATGAATGACATATTACTTTTTTTCAGGACGAGTTTGAATCAAGAGATGCTTACTTGAGAGCCATTGGTTACCAAGAAGAAGATGGAAAGCTTGAAAGTATAGATACTTATCTAGCGAGATTAACCCAACATATGAAGCTATACGGTGCATTAATTCAGGTTTCCGACAGTTGATCAACTTCCTTATAAACTGAAATATCTCTTATACCCTTCTTTAAAGTTTAACAAAACTTTACATCTTTTTAGACTGAAGCTGATGGCTTTACAAATTTGCATGGAATTGAAGAGGGTTGGAAATGGCTTTTTAGGTTTTTATATGATCTCCCTGCGAATGTATACACTGCAGTTGCACTAGAGGCATTTATCGAGGTTAGCTGATATTATAACTTATTTTGCTCTTTGCATATGCTAATAGATAGTCAGATGCAGCCTATAGAAGATCATTTTCATCCATTCACTTATTAATAGGTCCGTTTTGTTTTATCTCAAACGTGTAAATGGGTCAAATAAGTACTTCTACTAAAGAGTTAACATGTAAAATGGGTCAAAAGGATTGAAAGTCATGCAAATTCTACATTTAAGGGGCTGAATTTGCAGCATCTAAATTGTCAATTTTCATATAACAGTTGGATATGTAGTACTAATTATCAAATACATGTCTTCACTTCTCAGATGGCAGGGTTTGCTCTATACAAAAGATATAAAAACGAGTTCAAGAAACTATTAAACACCATATTGCACGACTTTCTAAAAGTATTGAAGGAAAAAGAAGACGCAAGAATGAGAAATGTTGTTATATGTTTAGAGAACTACATTCAATCCAACCAGTTTCTCAAAGAACCTGAAGGATGGCGGCTTCGTGATTCCTTGCTATCAAATGAGTTTAATTCTGATGAATTAAATCATCAATATCAGCATCTGAATTTGTCTGGACGACACCAAGGATATCAAAAGTCAGAGTCCAACCCGTTCCATAAAGAGCCCGAAAGATGGCGGATGCAAGAAAATTCTTTATTATCACAAGGATTGAACCTAAAGGTATCTAATCATCAACAAAGGGACAGCTGTAACTCACTAAATAGGTTCGTTTACCTGCAATCATTGAACGTAAAGTTTGACTTCGATAGCTGATTTTTGTTTTGTTATGCTAAGGTGACCATAGGAATCATAAGTATCAAATGCGAGTATTTAGAATCTATCAGTAATATTCTTTTTGCTTTACTAATACTCAATCATTGATATCGTTCTTTTATGCAGGAGTACTTTAGGGCGTTGTCATGCTGAAGAAATAGCAAGATTAATCAAAACCATATCCGGAACAAAAGAGAACACGAGGTGTGTGTAACTTCTATTATCAAAATATTAACAAAGGATTTTATTTAAATCCAATTTGGCAATGATTTTGCGATTCATATTTTAGACAGCAACTTCTAAAAAATCTTAAATTTTATATGTTGAACAGAAAACGAGCAGATGATATGGTGAAACTAATGAATTCAACATATCCGCAATTCGTTTATACCAAGATCTTTGCAGATAATGTAAGTTACTCACAAATGGTTCACTTTGCTTTATGTATTAACATGTCAAATGTGAAAAACTAACACTGCATAGTTATACACACAAAGTTCAGAACCGTTGTATTAAAAGCTTAATGGTATTATTTGAACACACTAATTATAATTAACAACTGTTCTCGCTCTAATGTAACAGATCGTCTCCAAAAGCACAAACACAGAGAGCAACAGTGTTCTATATGGTTATGGGCATGTCATTGTTATGGTTACTTCAAAGGTGAAGCATCTAATTTAGTACTAGTATTAATCAAAGAGATTTTATCTGCTTAGTTTAGAACGATGCATGCTATTTCTCCAAGTTCTAATGAAGATAAAAAACTTGCTTTGTTATTTCATATTTAATGTAGATTCCCCTTGCCATGAAAGATCTTCTTTCCAAACTAAACGAAGCATGCATCTTTACTGTTCCCAAGTATTTTGGCTACTCAGAGGTACTCATCTTAATCTTGTCGACTTCCTAGTCTGTTTTTATTCAAAAGAACAATTTTCTTTTAGTGTTTTGTAATCTTTAACGTAGTACTTAATTATGAAAAATATGAACTACAGGTTGTGTTTGGGTCAGAAGATGTTTACTTGAGAGCTATTGGTTACCAAGAACAAGATGGAAAGCTTGAAAGTATGGATACTTATCTAGACAGATTAACCCGACACATGAAACTACACGCAGCTCTAATTCAGGTTTCTAGTTTTTGAATAAGTAATAATACACTTATAGTGTTGTTCAAATTAGTAACAATAATTGTTTTTAATGTTTTTAGACTGAAGTCGACGGGATCCAAAATGGGCATGGGATTGAAGAGGGATGGAAATGGCTTGCTAGGTTTTTAAATGATCTACCCGCAAATATATATACTGTAGTTGCACTTGCGGCATTCATTGAGGTGAGTTGTTCATATTCAAAAGGTGTTAGTGGGAGCATAACAGCTGCAAATGACATGTTTCAACCCAAACCCGAAAACAAAAGATACTAATTACCAGTTACATGATTTTGCTTCTTAGATTGCAGGGTTCGCTCTATACAAAAAATACAGAAACCAATTCGAGAAGCTATTAAAAATCATATCGCGTGACTTCCTAGAAGAATTGAAGGAAACAGACGATCCAAAAGTGAAAAAAGTTGTGATGATGTTAGAGAACTACATTCAATCAAGCCAGTTTCTGAAAGAGCCTGAAGGACGACGACTGTTGGATTCTTCTATATCACAAAAGTGCAACCCAACTTCATCAGCAACATTATAACTCGACAGAAGAACACAATTATATGTCACCAAACAAGCTCGTTTTTGCGCGTTGACCAGATCATGACTTTGACTTTGCATGATCAACTGGATACAATTGGAGTTGCTAGAATTGAAAGGGGTTGAGTTTATGAGAACATGAACATTGTAATATATCCTCATATAACTGAATCGCAATTGATCAAAAACATGCATATGGATAAAATTGTCATGTCTGATAGAATTTTATGAATATCCTTTAAGTTTATTCTAACTTCTTATAACGTTTACAATTTCACTATATCAACTAGTTGTGGAATCGAGCTGAGGCAAGTCAAACACTACCAGGCTTGATATTTGACGCGACCTTAACCAAGTATCAACATTCAACCTCGAGCATGGTAAAGTAATCGACACACTCTCGAATTCGGATAATAATTAAACTGTAAATAAAACTTATTCCTTATTTTCGAGCTTAACTTGACGTGATTTGCTTATAGAGTAAAAATGTAAAAGATCACGAACTTGATAACGCCCGCAAGCTTGATGAACGTATACTCCAATGCAGGGACGAAATGAGAGTGGGTCTGGGGTTCACGAGACATCCATGTATTTATGCGACGTAATGCTGTTGTGTGTAAACAAAATATCGACTTTTCATAAATGCACTCTCCCAACAAATTGTGTTCATACCATTCTTCAAAAGATGTAGATCGGTGGGAACACCCTGGCCCCATGCATCTTTTGATGCCAACCGGACCCTTCCCCAAAGACCCGACCCCAGGCAATGAGCTCGTGTCCCAGTGACCTAATTAGCCAAGAGTTAGGGTCGAACCATGGTCTCTTTCTTCAATTGGACCCCCTTGACCGGTCAACTGAGCTTTTGCGGAGGGGGAATGGTACCATCTGAGCCAAAGGCTAGATGATAATTGTGTTCATACCATTGTTTAGCTTTTCTTAAATGCACTTGGCCAAATTTTGTCTAGATCCCTTTGTTGCTCAAGTGACTCAAAACTCATATTTCGCAAGTCGATCTTGATTAGCTCGCAAGTTATGTCAACTCAATTACACCAATAACAAAATAATATTTTTCTTTCGTCTTATATTAAACGCCTACATTGCTAGCTATTTTGAAGACGTCTCAAAATAAATGTCCACTTTATATTTTAATCAATAAAAATTGACTCCGGTTGGTAGATACGTCACAAGCAGATATTCCAGTTGAAATTTTCTAAAACTTTGTGTATCATAATAGCATAATACACGTAAAAGTCAATATTAAAAAATTTGCGTTTTAATAGAAAAAATATAAAAAGGTAAAATAAGAAGGAAAACAAATTGAAGAAGTTAGGCCGCCCGGAGTGGAGTAAAACTCACCGATTGAGACGAGTGAGCCGCCAAAACACCCCTATAAACTCACGCATGAGTTTTGGGTTTTACAAGCTCCAACGGTGAGTTACTCACCATCGGTAAGTTTCAAAAATTGTGGACCCTCTTTTTATTTTAGCCGTTGCATTATTATAAGAAAAAAAAATTCACTATCCCCTTTATTACTTATAAATACCTATAAACTTCACTATTTTTATATACATCTTCTCATATTCTTACTCAAAGAGCATATATTTCCTTCCTCATTATCGAAATGGATTCCTGTACGTTTATGTTCACTCACCCAGAGCCAGAAGGAGAAGAAGTTGTTAGTCGTAGGGTGAATTTTCTTAGAAGAGCGATGTTGTTTATTAGGAATAGACGACAAGCAAATCGACCGACGAGAAACCCAATATATCCACTACAAGTAAAATAGCTTTTAGGCACAACGAAAGTAGTCTCTAAAAGTGACCAAAGTAGTCCCTAAAAACCTTTAGGGACTACACGTAGTCTCAATAAGCGTTGTCCTCAAAACCTAGACGCTCGAAAGTAAGAAACAAATATTTTTCCGGTGATAGTTAGCATCGATCATTAGACATGAGCAAATAGCGTTAGATGTTTTTGATTGCAGAATCCCAAAAGAGATTGACCTCGAGCCCGTTTGAAATAGCCTAGAACGATTACCTCTCAAAAGCTCAGGCTTAGTACGGTTAGTGCATAAGACCATAAACGACATTAAGTTTTAGAAAACTAACTTATAACCATCAGATCATTTAACTTGGTGACCGAGAGAATTAGGCGGTATAACAATTCACGTCGACCTCAAAGTGTAGAAGTTAAGCGTAATTTGTGCCAAATACGAAATACTTTGTAAGAACTTAACTTTATAAAATAGAATCAAGTTTGTCTAAACCAAATTATGCTGTGATTTTGTGACTTCCTAGAGCTTATATAAGTTTGATGCCCTGACATGTCTTGAACAAATAAAACACTACACACTCGTAACAAACTTAACTTCCGGAAAATAATAGTCAAACGCAAAATACCAAAACAAATGTGATCAAAACCAGAATCAAAATTCATTCTCAATGAAGACCAGATATTCGGGTAACCTTTAAGGCTACTATAAGTTCCAAATATACCATTATAATTTAGATGCAAAAGCAATCACATTAAGAGACCAGTACCTCATGATTCGGGTAAATTTGTACAGCAATTCATAGCACTATGACCATAAACAACCAACAGACACAAACCATCATCCCCCCTCTTCTTCAGCTCGTCGTGAAATATCCCGCTTCATCATCTCCATAAATTCCTGAAACGCACACAAAGAAATACATTAGTCTTTGATATCCCACAATGCACGCAAATAAAACAAGCTAAAAAGAGGTACTAACATGAGTAAGGTCCTCTTCAAAACACATGTCAGAAAGCTCATAAGCATTGCTAGAATCGTCGTTCAAGTAAGCAGCAGCTTCAACTACAGATCAAATGTTCACCTACATACAACCAAAAAGAGAAATATATAACCCCGTCACAATCAAACCTTTTTGTGTTCTTAAAAAAATATTATTTTCATGGGAACAATAACAAACCTCATGATGGCTCGAACTACGTCCGTAGAAAAATTTAGCATACACCACTTTAGGGGTGAGCACGGTCCAAGGACCGCACCAGACCGAGGACCGAGTTGTTCCAAAATGCCGGACCGAGGACCGAACCGAAATGGTACGGTCCGGGTCGGTCTTCGGTCCGGTCCTACACGGCATAATCATCGGGTTTTTGGTCGGACCGGACCGAGACCGAAAGTAACAAAAACCCCTGACCGAGGACCGGACCGAACGTCCGGTCCGGTTTTCCGGTCGGGTATGCTCACCCCTACACCACTTGCACCAAATGACATAAATACAATGGCAAAGCGTACTAGAAGTTGCAAAATGGGTGGGTGAAACACGATAGGTAACAAGTTAAATGAGTACTTTTTTGTATAGGTCAGAACGAAGGGACAATAACAAACCTCATGATGGCTCGAATTACGTCCGTAGAAAAATTTAGCATACACCAAATGACATAAATACAATGGAAAAGCGTACTAGAAGTTGCAAAATGGGTGGGTGAAACACGATAGGTAACAAGTTTGTTGGTGGTTAAAGCGCGGTTCCAGAATTATTAGCAACAGGACTCGATGACTGAAGCCAGAACGGTGGGGTGAGGTAGCTACTTGATTCTCCTGTGGAGAGAGGTTCAAGAGTTCCATCGGACAAATGGTATATTCCCATGTCCATGCCTCCTCCATTTTAATGAAAAGGTATACCATCCCATGTGAAGTAAATGCAATTGCCCTTTATCGCTCCCGTGCAGTCCTGCTCTACCCAAAACGACGACGAACTACCTCCCACAAAGAGACTTTTGGTACCCAAATCTGGACCATTTCCCACTTCCCAAATCATAGGTCCAAACTTGAAAACTCTTTGTCTTATAATCGTCGTTATCGACCACGCCTTGTCTGATAACCACCAACAAACTCTTCCTCTTACCACCATCCAATCCTAGAATACATAACCCAATTAGGACTAGGTATCTTTGAACATAAGCATTTACTAGCTAACGTCAACTCTTAGATTTTGGATCTTCCCCGTAAACATCCAATGCTCGGATACGGTGGGCACAATCAAAAGCATAAACTCGACCGTTATAGTAAGTGATATCCATTATCCTCGAATCCAAATTCTCATAATCAAAAGTTGTCCGCTTGTTATCTTCGACAAGACAAAATCCTATCTTTGATCCCCACACAACTACAACCAACAAAGATTGAGCTAGAAAAACTAGCTTACCCATAAACATGAATGAAGGGTCCCCAAATCTAGCTATGGGTCCAACTTTGGAAGATTGAAGATTTTACGCGATAATGAATTGATGAGTTGTAAAGAGTGATCATCTGCCACGGATAAGTCTTCATGTGAGTGGCTCATATCCATGGTAGATGGTCACTCTTTGCAACTCATCAATCCATTATCGCGTAAAATCTTCAATCTTCCAAAGTTTGACCCCATAGCTAGATTTGGGGACCTTGAGTCATGTTTATGGGTAAGCTAGTTTTCCTAGCTCAATCTTCGTTGGTTGTAGTTGTGTGGGGATCAAAGATAGGATTTTGTCGCATCGGAGATAACAAGTGGACAACTTTTAATTATGAGCATTTGGATTTGAAGATAATGAATATCACTTACTATAACGGTAGAGATTATGCTTTTGATTGTGCCCACCGTATCCGAGCATTGGATGTTTACGAGGAAGATCCAAAATCTTACGTGCCGAAGTAAATGCTCAAGCTGATAGAGACCTAGTCCTAATTAGGTTATATATTCTAGGATTGGATGGGGGCAAGAGAAAGAGTTTATTGGTGGTTATTAGACAAGGCGTAGTCGTAGTCGATAACGACAATAATAAGACAAAGTGTTTTCAAGTTTGGGCCTATGATTTAGAACTGGTAAATGGTCTATTTGGGTACCAAAAGTCTCATTGTGGGAGGTAGTTCGTCGTCGTTTTGGGTAGAGCAGGACTGCACAGGAGCGATAAAGGGCAATTGCATTTACTTGACATGGGATGGTATAACTTTTCATGAAAATGGAGGAGGCATGGACTTGGGAATATACCAGTTGTCCAACAAAACTATTGAACCTCTCCACAGGAGAATCAAGTACCTACCTCACCCCACCATTCTGGCTTTAATCATCGAGTCCATTGCTGATAATTCTGGAACTGCCTCAATTGTTCCTCTTGGACTTGGCTTAGGAAGGTTACAACCAAAGGTCTACTCTTGTTCCTTATTTACTAAATGGGTCAAACGGGTAGCTTAAAAGGGCCAAAAGGATATGGTAAATTACGCGATAATGGAACCTCTTTCAAGATTTCATAATTTAGTCGGCCAAAACTCAACACCTAAAAAATTCACGCATATGAAAACGCCTTAACCGTTGGGACTTGGACAAGAAGCAACCTCTTTGCATATATGGCAAAACTAAACGCGTCAGTTCAGATGGCTAGCTTAGTGAAGTTTGACTTTCTTATAACACGCTTATCTTTCAAGACCACAAAAAACACATGCATTCGCAATCCGTTGAAGCAAGAACATACATACATAAGCAACTAATATCCAATTAACGTTACTTATCAATAATGTGAGTTTTCTTCCAATTTCATTTCTCTAATAAGTACAAAGCTTAGGTATTAAGGGAGCTATGGGCTTATATAAGTTTATTAAGTCATAAGAAACTTATATAAGCCCACAAATTTTCAAGAAAAGTTGAGCTTATTAAAACAAATAAGCTGATATGCCCGTATATAAGCTTAAACAAACACCCCCTAAACCACAAATCCAACAATGGCATATAAACACACAATACAGCTTATTTTCATTTAAGCACACTAATTTTCAAGAAAAGCTGAAAAAGTGATCTAAAATAAGCTTAGCCAAACACGCCTTAATGATATAAAAAATAAGCTTATAAAATATAAAAACGGGTCAAAAAATAAACCTACACAAACCCACCCTTTAAGAAACGGATTGAAATAACGAATAAAAAATAAGTAACTATATTCTCAAACAAATCTCATTCATGTACTTATCTTCTCTACATGATGGAGTTAAAAGTATACATTGTTTAGTTACACACATCACAAACATGGACAATAGGCTATGATAACTAACTACACAAACAGCAATTTCCCCAAACCAACAACTACACATTTAAGGGATAATTTCATATATACCCAATCTAAACATGAAAATGTCATATATACCCAAAATACATGTTTTGAATGCGTGATGTACAATGTATTTAAAGCATGTTTTGGGTAAATATGGAATTATGGTGTTTTACTTGGGTATATATGGAATTGACCCCTATTTAAATCCGAAACAACAAAATACATCTAAAACATAAGACCGTTAAACAACTAAACAAGATACATTTAAAGCATAACCAAGACCAACAGATACTTACGTTTTCAGCGGCGAGGTGGGTCGGGACGGCAGCAGCGGCGCCAGTGGTGGTCGGGACAGCAGCGGTGGCGGCGAGGTGGGTCAGGTACTACACAAACACATTCAAATATACACATTTACATATTATACAAATATACACATTTAAACATCAACACGTTCTAATATACAATGATTATACATTATAAGCACAAGATATAGGCTGCGCAAATAGCACAGACTTACCCATAGCAACAAAAGGTTCATGTTCATACATAAGGATACATGAATCAACCACTTCAAAAAGCTTCAATTATTAAAATTACTAGGTAAATGTACACTATCTAATACTCAATCTTAAATGCTTATTTTACCTTATCATCTACGAAGTCCAAGACTTACAGCTTCCCATATTTTATGGGTAAAAAACTATTTAATTGAATCCCTATTGACAAGATCAATTTTGTTAACATTAATGTGCATCATACTACTGTGATTACCAAAAATACTTAGCCGCTGTCTTTATATATTAAAATTTAGCTAATGAAGAGGTAACTTATGATGTAGCTATAAATCAAACACATGAAATACATAAACTTATGACACAAACA
The DNA here is from genome assembly GCA_026074375.1 of Tanacetum coccineum. Lineage (NCBI taxonomy): Eukaryota > Viridiplantae > Streptophyta > Magnoliopsida > Asterales > Asteraceae > Tanacetum > Tanacetum coccineum. Next base: position 24,790 of record BQNB010062895.1, read on the forward strand.
ACTATTAAACAAAATAATAAACACTTTAAAATCATATAACACACTAAAAAAATCCACAAAACTTAAACAAAATCAAATACGGGTGGTTTGTGGGTGCTCCGGTGAGGTTCTGGGGTGGTGGTGGTCCTCCCGTGAGGTGGTGGTGGTGAATTACAGGTGGTTGTGTTTGTGGTGGGTGTTTGTCAAAAACTCAAAATGAGATGAGTGTAAAAAAGATTAAGGCCGGATGGAGTCGACCACACGTCAGCGCAACATGAGCTTTCTCTCTCCGAATAAAATTCACCTTACAACTCACCTTTCAACCGTAATAAGAACTCATCTTACCATTAAAACTCACCTTTCATTAAAATACTCATTTTATATAAAATATACCCTACTAAATACCCACACACACTCACAACCAATTAAAATACACTTAATAAAAATAGTCTAGCCCCACAAAAATGAAACTCACACTAGGTGAGTTACTCACCATAAGCACCCGAAAATACAACCAAAGTCACCAAGCTAGTGCACAAATGAAAAGTGACTTTTGGAACCGGGATGGCAAGTCGCGCGCGACTTTGAACTCACATAGGTGAGTTTTGCACCACTCCGTCCAGCTGTTGGTACTAAATTTTTAGCATTGTGACTTTTTGAGACGTGATGGCGGGATTATTTGACTTTTCGTGAAAAAATAGAGTGAAATCTATAAGGGCTACATTGGGAAACGAAAATAATAGGCGGGATTATTTGAATTTTCGTGAGAAATTAGAGTGATGTCTACAGGGATTAGGGACTACATCGTGACTTATAGATATTACACGTAGTGGTTATAAAAAAAATTATAACTTTTTAAAAAAACGCTTATTCTTATAATAAATAAATTACAAAAGTAAAATTTATGTTAATAAGATAAATATAATAAGTAACCAAATCGAACAGTGCTAAACCATAACAACATTTGTTCAAAATGAACATTGTTAGCGGTGGAATCGAGATGATATTGATATACATAAGATGCTAAAAGCATTAGTCGAAATTATATCTGTTAAAATGGCACAAAATAACTAATGATCACCCAACCAACCACCTCTTTGTGATTCACTTTTTATTATAACAATATACACAGAAGATCAGTCCTTAAACAGGTGTTGATCAGTACAATACAAACAAGAAACAATGGTTGTCCCCCTAATGGATGCAGCCTACAAAACTAACACCACTAATCAACACTTAACAAACTAAACAAAAATAAGGATCAAGATTATCCAAACCCTAAAACCCAATGTAAACCCAAAAACAATCTTGAGAGCTTTGAGATTATGAAACTTTGATGAATTGATAAATTTGATGCCTTAGATCCGGATGCAGCTATATATAGCTCAACACTTTGATATATTCCATTTAGCCCCTGAAATATAAAAGACACTCCAAAACAAACTTAAACATAAACTTAGTTATACGAAACTTTCATAATAACCCCTGAAGCTACATAAGATTGCTAAATAAAGAATATAAACTTTTAACACCCCTCCTCAATCTTATGCAGCAACATGTTTAACAAACCTAATTTTTTAACCAGAAAAGAATGTCGATAAGTTCCAAGAGCTTTAGTTAGAATATCAGCTACTTGAGATTTAGTATCAACTTTGATAATTTTTATTAAACCACTAGCAACCTTTTCTCTAACAAGATGAACATCAATGTCAAAATGTTTTGTTTTCTCATACATAACAGGATTAGCAGCAATCTATATGGCAGACTTATGATCACAGAACAATTCTGCAGGAACAACATTATCAACACCAAACTCACCCAGGATTTTAACAATCCACATTATTTCACAAGTAGTAGAGGCCATAGACCTATACTCAACTTTAGCTGATGATTTAGACAAAGTTGCTTGTCTTTTACTTTCCATGATACTAAGTTTCCATTAATTAAAACACAATATCCTGAAACTGACCTTCTAGTATTTGGACACTTAGCCTAGTCTGACAGAGTAAGCGGAAATCACATAATCATTATTCCTTTTTGCAAACTCAACACCTAACCCAGGTGCAAGCTTTAAGTACTTTAAAACTCTTAAAGCAATATCAAAATGTGATTTCAAAAGAGCATGCATGTGTTGGCTTAAACAGTGCACATAATATAAAATATCAGGTCTGGTATGTGTCAAATATATAAGCTTTCCAATAAGCTTCTGATAATTTGTAATATTTAACAAATACTTATCAATATCAGTTTCCTTATGATTCAAAACCAAGTTTTCAGGTAAAGGAGTCATAACAGGCCTACAGGCAAGCAAACCATATTCATGAAGCAACTCTAAGCAATATTTTATTTGGTTTAAACACAAACCTCATTTGGTTTTTAAAACTTCTATTCCAAGAAAGTATTTTAATTTTTCCAAATCATTTATTTTAAATTTCTTGTTCAAGAAAACTTTAAACTTCTCAATTACATCATTATCATTTCAAGTGATAACCAAGTCATCAACATAGACTAACAAGTATAAACACACATTTCATTTGTTTTTTATAAACAAGGAATGGTCATTCTTAGACTGCACAAAACTTGCTTCAAGCAAGGCTTCTAACAGCTTTTGGTTCCACTGTCTAGGAGCCTGCTTCAAGCCATATAAAGATTTTACCAGTTTACATACTTTTGATTCATCACTTTTAAAAAAACAGGAGGATGTAACATATAAACTTCCTCTTTTAAATCCCCATAAAGAAAGGTATTATTGACATCCATTTTTTTCATCTTCCAATCTTTTTGGACTGCAAAACTTATCAAACACCTAACAGTACTCATCTTGACTACAGGACTAAAAGTATCTTCATAGTCAATACCTTCTTTTTGGCCAAACCCTTTTGCAACTAATTTGGCCTTATATCTATCCACCTCACCATTAGACTTGTGCTTAATTCTGAAAACCTACTTAGACCCAATTGGTTTTCTATTAAGAGGCAAATCAGTCATAATCCATGTTTTATTTTCATATAAGGCATTCATTTCCTCATTCATAGCATTTATCCAATTAATATCTTTTAAAGCTTCTTCATATGAAGAAGACTCAACAGACTTATTCAAATTAGACACAAAACCATAATTCTTAGAACTTAACACAGAGTGATTAGCATATCTATTCAAACCATACTTAACCTTACCATCTAAAACAAATTCATTCAACTTAGCAGGTAATTTAGAAGCTCTTTGAGACCTTCTAGGACCAACTTCCGCAGTAGTATTTGTCAAATCTATTTGAAAAACAGGAACCTCATCAGATGTACCAACATTGCCCTCAAAAACATTATTTTCATCTATAGGAGTTGCAGGGTGTGTTCCGTCATATCCATGCCGATCTGTGTTATCATCAGTCATTGGTTGATGAACCCTACCATCTCTACCAGGTGAGCCTTCCTCTTCCTCATTGGGACTTAAATTAGAAGTTTTGGTTTCAAGTTCTACCTTAAAGTGATAAAAAAGGTTTATATTTTCAGACTCATTATTATTCATTTTGTAAGGAAAAACAGTTTCATAGAATTTTACATCTCTGGAATACAAACTATTCCTATTCTCAGGGCTGAAAACTTTATATGCTTTCTTACCACTAGCATAACCAATTAACACACATTTTTCAGACCTATGAGAAAACTTATCAGACCCTTTGACCATAGTGGCAAAACATAGACACCCAAAACTTTTCAAATGAGAAAGGTATGGTTCCCTACCATATACTACAAAAAAAAGAGATTTGCCATTCAAAACTAAGGAAGGAAGCATGTTTATCAAGTAAGTAGCAGTTAAAACACATTCAGTCCAAAACATAAGAGGTATCCCCCCTGAAACATAAGACTCCTGGAAACATTTAGCATGTTTCTGTGTTTCCTTTCAGCTATTCCATTCTGTTGGGGTGTATAAACACAAGAGGTTTGATGTAAAATACCCATTGTATTAAAAAATTCTTTCATTTTTTGATTTACAAACTCTGTCCCATTATCAGACCTCACAACCTTTATTTTCTTATCAAACTGAGTTAAAACCAGTCTATAAAAACTTACAAACATATCAAAAACTTCATCTTTAGTTTTAAGTAAATACACCCAAACAACTTTGCTAAAATCATCAACAACAGTCAAGAAATACCTATAACCCTCCCTGCTAACCACTTTGTATGGACCTCATACATCAAGATGAATTAATTCACCAAAACAAGTAGACTTATGTTCACTCAAAGGAAAAGATTCCCGGGTTTGTTTTGCCTTATGACGGACTTCACAAGGACAATTGTGATCAATATTAGACATATTTAAAGACCCTTTTAATAATTTCAAAACCTGGTTAGCAGAGTGACCCAATCTGTTGTGCCAAACATCTTTAGAAACATGACAAACAAGAAACTTACTATCAATGCACATAGCAGACTTAGCACAATCCGAATCAAACAAGTAAAGACCAGCAGATTCACTACCAGTCCCCATAACTTTCTTCTTTTTCAAATCCTGAATATATCATTTAGTTTCATCAAAACAAACACTTAACTTGCTATCCTTAATGAGTTTATTTCTAGATAACAAACTAACAATGTATTCATGTATAATTAAAACATCAAACAAAACCACATTACTATTTAACCTGAGATTACCAACATGAGTAATTTTAGCCAAAGTTCCATTAGGATGACAAATAGTCAAATTAAGTTCAGAAACATTAACTAAATCAAATATTTTTTAGAACTATTAGTCAAATGCTTATTAGCCCATAATCAATTATCCACCCAAAGTAATAATTGACCCCTTTGATTTTCAAATTAGCACAAAAAACTATAAAATTTTTGATTAAAAACCACTCTGCAATTGAAAAAAGAACAATAACTACTACTTGTCATATGAGCATTGGCAGAAGAACCACTTTTATCATTAAGAAGACTCATGAGCTTCATAACCTGATCATTAGTCAAAGAAACAGTACCAGCAGATGTTTTTATATCATTGTTACCCTCGGTATCAGCAAAATTAGTTTTGTTATTGTTAAAATTTCCAGATGGTTTTAGATTAGGATTCCTTTTAAAACATGGTGGGTAACCAATGATTTCAAAACATCTATCAACTGTATGACCTTTTAAACAACATTTCTTACACAACATACTATCATAATTCCCCTTATTCACATTACTCCCATTGTTATTAGACCAGTTTCCATCAGTTCTTCTTCTATTATTATCATTAGTTCTGGAAACAAAAGCAGAGGCTTGAGGTTTTTTCAGTTTTAACAGAACTAGCAGGTATACCCCTATGCGGCTCTTCCTAGATATAATGACAAAAGAATCTTTGGCTTCAGGAAGGATTTCCCTGGTCAAGATGTTACTTCTAATAGGTTGATAAACATCATCAAGACCCATAAGAAACTGCATTAATCTTAACAGTCTACCATGATCAACTAATTCAGCTCTAGCCACACAAGTACAATCAGGCAACTTAGTAAGGATGTCAAACTCTCTCCATAGAGAATTTAACTTGTGATAATATTCAGAAACAAGCAAGCCACCTTGTTTAAAGGTGTTTATCTTTTGTAACAAGTTAAAAACTATAGAACCATCAACTCTGTCATGTGTTTTTTTAACTCATTCCAGACATTAGCAGCATTATCAGAAAACACATGACCCAAATACACATCTTGAGATAAAGAACTTAGAATCCAATTTAAGACAACAGCATTACATATGTCCTATTTCTCAAGCAATGGGGCACTAGCAAGATAATCTGATATGACACAAGTACCAGTTATAAACCCCATTTTATGTTTAATTTGCAAAGCAAGTTTCATGGCACTAGTCCGTATTCTATAGTTATCAACCCCAGTCAATTTTAATGAAACAATAGAAGCACAATTAGAGTCATTAGGATGAAGATGCATGGGATTGCCCTGATCAAGATAACCAATCATAATAGCCATGATGAAACAGAAAAGTTCAAACAAAAAATACCAACAAATAACACTAAAAAAACAGATACCAATCAAGACACAGTAAGAAACCAAATAACAATCAAAACCAACCAGGCAAGCAATCAAGAAGGACAGATAAACAACTAACAACCAATCAGCATAACCAACAATATTAAGAAACCAATTAACAACAAGAATAACAAGAACCTAACAAACTTAACACCAATCACCAAACCAATGTTGCAATACTACAATATCCCTAAAAACCTATCCTCCAACGACCTAGACTCAACAGAATTAAAAAAACATAAATTAAAACCACACACACAGCCAAGATCCACTAGAATTGAGCATAGTGGATTGGGAGTAGCCAGAGCAGGTATTCACACCACTAAAGTGGCAGATCAGGAATAACTACTCCGTTTGTACCCACTAGAACCCAAAAACTGTATCTCTTAAGAGAAGAAGACTTATAGTGCTTTAAATGGCAGTGGAAGACACCCAATCACCCTAGATTCACTTAGTCTAGGATAATTGAAATCACAATGAACCCAATCAAATCCACAGAAGCAAGAACCAAGAAACCCCTAAATTACAAATTAGGATTTCCTCAAATTGATCACTCAAAATGATTGAAAACTAGTTAATCAACGATTAACCACCCAAGAACCACAGAAAACCAAAACCCCCTAAAAATTAGGGTCCAATCTTCAATTAAACCCTAAGAGAGCTGGAATAATCAACCTAGAGCTCTGATACCATGTTAAAATGACACAAAACAACTCATAGATCACCCAACCAACCACCCCTTGGTGATTCACTTTTTATTATAGCATTATACACAGAAGATCAGTCCCTAAACAGGTGTTGATCAGTACAATACAAACAAGAAACAATGGATGTCCCCCTAATGGATGCAACCTACAAAACTCACACCACTAATCAATACTTAACAAACTAAACAAGAATAAGGATCAAGATGATCCAAACCCTAAAACCCAATGTAAATCTAGAAACAATATTAAGAGCTTTTGAGAGATTTGAGATGATGAAACTTTAATGAATTGATAAATTTGATGCCCTAGATCCAGATCTACCCATATATAGCTCAACACTTTGATATATTCCACTTAGCCCCTAAAATATAAAAGACACTCCAAAACAAGCTTAAACATATACTTAGTTATAGGAAACTTTCATAATAACCCCCGAAGCTACATAAGATTGCTAAATAAAGAATATAAACTTTTAACAGTGTCGACACACATGAGATGTTAAACGAATGAGTAGATATGATATTGATACACATGAGATGTTAAACAGATGAGTTGAGATTGATACACATGAGATATGTTAAATGTGTGACGATATTAATATACATGAGATGTTAAATAGACGATTCGAGATGATATTGATATTCATGGGATGTAAAACGAATGAGTCGAAATGATATTGATATACATGAGATGTTCAACGGATAAGTCGAAATGATATTGATATATGTAACACCCCCAAAATATATGATAGTGGAAAGGTAACAGCGGAAAGCAATTTAACATTTGAAATGTAATTTGTATGCTTTAATATTTTTACGTTTATCAATTTGGAATGTAATTCCTATGTTTTACTTCTTTGTTGTAGTTTAACACTGTTCGATTTAGTTAAATTTCAAGTTAATTTATCAAGCCAACTTTGGCAATTTTTAAATCACTTATAACAATTTAAAATATTTATAATTAATTATAATAATTATTAATCATTTTTATTCAATAAAAATGTAAAACAACCATTAGAGACTACGTAAAACTTTTAGAAACTACGTGTAGTGGCTAAAGGTTGAGAGGCAAAATTTCCCGCTACTAGAAAAATAAATTTTTTAACTTTGACTAATTTTTTTCGTCTCCAAACTTGTAGAGACTACATGTAGTCCCTCTAAGTTTTGGAGGAAAAGATACTCATATGTGGGAAAGTAAAAAATTTGACCATGGCTAAAAAAATTCATCTCCAAAGTTATAGAAACTACATTCCAAAGTTATAGAGACTACATGTAGTCCCTATAAGTGATAGTCAAAGTCAAATATTTGGCAAACTCAAGTTTTGTTTTCTAGCGGATCTTTAGAGACGACGTGTAGTCTTTAAAGAGCAAAAAGTAGTCCCTAGAGGGTTTAGTCAAAGATGAGGTCGAGAAAGTAGAATTTTTGTCGTTTTGTGGGTTTTTAGAGACTACATTTGTAGTCTCTAAAAGTATGTTGTCTCTAAAGGTTGTTTTTCTTGTTGTGATCGAGATCGTTATGGTGCTCATGACCGTTTAATCGCCGCCTTTTTTAGCGTAAACCCGATGTACGATGCATATAAATTCCAAAAGACGTTCTGAATAACTCGCCCCCTTTTTAACTGGATAGTTAATGAGGTAACTAATCATTCTTTGTTCTTTCGTGATAATATTGACTGTCCCGGAAAAGAAGGCATTTCCCCGATGTTAAAGTGCACCTATGCAATTCGTCAATTGGCATACGACATTGTTCTTGATTTTCTAGATGAATATCTGCAAATGAGTGAGAGAAGTTCACGTCTATCTCTTGATCATTTTGTAGTTCTGTTATGAAATTTTTTTGACCTGAGTATTTGAGGAAACCCACGGTGACTAATGTTGTAAAACTTTATCGGCATCACGAAGAAAAGCATAGGTTTCCGGGGATGTTAGGAAGCCTTGATTGTACGGATTGGAAGTGGTTTGGTTGTCCATACACCTTTAAAGGGCAATATGTTAGACAATAAGGAAAGCTTGAAAGTATGGATACTTATCTAAATAGATTAACCCGACACATGAAACTACACGCAACTCTAATTCAGGTTTCTAGTTTTTGAATAAGTAATAACTCTTATAGTGTTGTTCAAATTACTTAGTAACGATAAATCTTTTTAAGACTATCCAAAATTTTCATGGAATTGAAGAGGGATGGAAATGGCTTGCTCGGTTTTTAAATGATCTACCCGCAAATATAAACACTGCAGTTGCACTTGCGGCATTCATTGAGGTGAGCTGTTCATATTCAAAAGGTGTTAGTGGGAACATAACTGCTGAAAATGACATGTTTCAACCCATACCCATTTTGACCCGTCACCGAAAATAGTTCATGGGACATATGGAATGATGCTAATTACCAGTTACATGATTTTGCTTCTCAGATTGCAGGGTTCGCTCTATATAAAAGATAAACTAACCAATTCAAGAAGCTATTAAAAATCATATCGCGTGACTTCCTAGAAGAATTGAAGGAAACAGACGATCCAAATGTGAAAAAAGTTGTGATGATGTTAGAGAACTACATTCAATCAAGCCAGTTTCTGAAAGAGCTTGAAGGATGACGACTGTTGGATTCTTTTATATCACAAAAGTGCAACCCAGTTGAGTTCCTTCATCAGCAACATTATAACTCGACAGAAGAACACAATTATATGCCACCAAACAAGCTCGTTTTTGCACGTTGAACAAATCAAGACTTTTACTTTTCATGGTCAACTGTATACGAGGAGGTGTTAGAATTGAAATGGGCTGAGTTTATGAGAACATGAACATTTTAATAAATATAATATTCTAGGACCCACTACAAGAAAAAAGGGTCTTATAGGACTTCGTTTAGTGTCCCATAAACTAAGTTTATAGGACCTTTAATATAATAGGACCAAAATAAGAGTGTCCCATAGGAAGGGGTTGTAATAGATATTTAGGACATTTATCGGCGTCCTAATAAACTAGAACATTTTAAAACTAGTTCTTTGGTCCTATAAAATTGTTTATGCTACCAATACGACGTCCTAATAGACCACATAATAGGATGCTAACCGGTGTTATAATATATGCTTACTCATCTGTTATGTTTTAGGACACTTTCAAGAGTCCTAACACACATTTTTACAAGACAAAAACATAATGGATAAAGTCTTATTTTAGCACTAATAAAAGGGTCGTAATACATAGGTGCTTTGTTAGGACCAAATTTGGTGTTACAAAAGACATTTTGTCCCATGTTTAGTTATGAGCAACAAAATAAACCAAAAATATTATAATGCATTCCAAAAATTTCTTAAAATCCAAAAATCCACGTAAGAGTTTAACATTTGAATTACAAGTTCGACATCCCAAAAGGTCTTAAAGGATATTATTCAAGTCGTAAAGGATATTATGTCGATACTGAACTACAATTATCAAAATAATAACTACCATCATTAAGGTGGAGGGGAATGCTGGTGATTGGGTCGATGTTCCAAGCATAACATCTTGAAACTCCTTAAGCTTTTTTGCCATTCACGACGATCCTCCTTTCTTTGGTCTTTGAATTCCTTCTTTAGTACGGCTTTATAACGTACATGCTCTTCTTCGTGCTGATTTAATTATTGTTAGTTGTAGACAAATTACCAATATTATGGACAATAGCAATCTACTTATTTCTTCTATATTAGTCTATATACCTTTTTTGTGGTGATGGGAGTATAAAGTATGTTGCTATTATGCAAAAATCAAAAGGAAGTACATTGGTTGTAATAGAGGAAAATAAATGTAGAATAACTGATGAGAACATAAATAAAACACTAGTAAGTTGCTGAAAAGGTAACAATGTAACATACTCTTTGTTTGAGGGGAACCGCTAACTACCCATGTGTTGGCGTTAATGGAGGCTTGAACTAAAAGACAAAAGAAAAATGTTAGCATGCCAGAATACTTGAAACATAAGAAAACAATAAGTGATTAGACTCTCAAATATGACACATTTAGGATTCATGTTTTATAAAAATAATAGAAGAATAGTTAATCTCATACTTAATAATTACTTAGAACACAAAATGCAAATAAGATAAAGAAATATACCCCAACTCGGGTTGTCTTCAGAGTAGTGTACACCTCTTTTGTGACTAAGTATTTTCAAAAAAAGCTTGTAAACTTACATGTACCCCTGTTGATTCTTCCTACAAAACATACTTATTGAGAGTTGATAAAAAAAAAACCATACACACCATGTAAGTGATATAGATTACATGTCTACCTGTAACCTCATCCAGTTTGGGCCATATGCGCAAGGAGAGCGTATTTTTTTCCATTAAAAGCTCTACCTGTAACGTGTGTATACTTTTTCTTGGCCTCGTCTGTTAATACAAATAAACCCATAAAATTTGCTT